>PVLD010003477.1:0-141963 GCA_004027595.1 Dinomys branickii | reverse complement strand
TGTCCCAGTAGCGCGTTCTCTGTCGGGTTCAGGAGCTGAAGCCATTCTTCCCTCCACACTCGCTCTCTCGGCTGGTCATCTTCTTCCCGGAAGTCCTTATTTCTGTCTTCATATTGTTATATTTCATTGTTTGGGTGGTAATCCTCTGGGAGGTTCTCTCTCTGCTGCCTACCCGGTCGCCATCTTCCCGGAAGTCTCTGTTGGCTTATTGAAAGGAACTGTTGACGTGTAATTGTTTGATCAATCTTACATGCCTATATCTGGTTATATGTGCAACCATTTTGAAGATAACATGTAATATATCACCATGTTTTGAAATTCTGTGTCATTTTTATTATTTTCTGTGCTGTTTTGTTTATGTATTTGTTTTTGTTTTTTTCATTTCTCTTTAAAATTAAAAACAGAATTTATATGTATATATAAGGATAGCTGGGATAGGTGTATTGCTGATGTCTGTGGTTTATTAAAAGGAACAGTCAATGCTTAAAATTTCCCTTTTTCTTGATCCATTTTGCACACTTGAATGTGATAATCAGAATGACTGATCTGAAAACAACAATGTGCAGTATAAGAACCATTGTTGAACTCCTACCATCTTGTATGGTGAAGCTCTGCATCATTTCCAATGTTTTTTATTATTATGACTTGTTACTATCTTTGTTTGATCAGTCTGACATTCTTATGTCTGGTGGACTGAGCAACTTTGAAGATAACCATATGTAATGTAGCAACCATTGTTAATTCCTATCATTTTGTTTTGGTCATGTATTGTTTTTATTGTTTTTGAGTTGTTTTGATTTTGTCTTCATTGTTTTGTTAGTTTGTTTAATCTTTAAAATAAAAAAATTAAAATTATAACATACATACGTGAGCTCCGTCTTGAAACCACTTTAGGAGTAAAACAGTATATTTTACTGTGACTAAAATTTCATCATATTGACAGATAACATTTTTCTGGAGATTTTATACTCTACTGATCCCAAGTTGACTGCTGCACGAGAAGTTTTAAAAAATATTGAGTACCGTAATCTGTACAAATACCTTGGTGAGACCCAGTCTACAAAGCGAAGGATTGAGAGGGTAAGTTACTAAGCATCTTCCCCTTAGCGAAGGTACCACCAACTCTCTTCCCCAGTGGGATACCGCCAGCCTCTCACAGCTCAGAGCAAGGCAGTATTTGTAGGTGTGTTTTACGGATGGGAAACAGCCCTGGGTGAAAGGCAGACTTCCTCCTGGGAACACAGACTGCCAGAATGCAGAGCCAAGTCTAACTCCAAACTTTTGTTCCTTCATTCAGGAAAAGAAGGGACCTCAGATTTTCACTAGAGATGGTAGCACAGGAAAATAAATATCAGCAAAAAGACCCTGAAAATTAAGTACCTGTGTAAGCTGCGGTGAACCTGAGGAACTGTTTGAACTACAGTTGGCTCAAGACTAGTGCTGGGGCTCAGGGTGCTGACTTGGACACAGTGAATATTTTCCTATAACTTTTGGCCACCCAGAAACTTTACTAATAGCTTGCTCTTAATTGAAAGCCTTACTGATAACATTAACATCAATTAACATGTGTATGTTATATGTATTATATACAGTGAAAAATATGGGGAAACTGAAAGAGATGGCTTTTCACCACAATACACAGTTTGCTAGAGGCACATTGTTCATGTAGAAATGACTAACACCACAAGGAGTTTCGGGGGGCTGCTTGCAACACCTGAACAGCAACAGCAGGTGGCTGGGAAGCTGTTAGGGTACTATGCTACATACTGCAGTTAGTTTTAGGCGGTTCTGATTCACATTTCTCTCACCTTGGCATGGAGCCACATGTGGTGTGTTTGTGTACATTTTGATAAAATTTAACTTTGTATAATAGGTTATTATATAGTCTTTGGAAATAAATGATAACATTTTCTAATATCTTTACATATAATTTATGCATTCCATTTTCTGAGTTTTTCCATATTGCTAGGCTTGCAATTTGTCTGCAAGTTTTTTTTTGTTTTTTTTTTTACAAATTGTTACATAGGGCCAGGGTTATAGCTCAGTGACACAAGCACCTGCCTGACAAGTGTAAGGTCCTGAGTTCAATTCCCAGTACCAAAAAAAAAAATTGTTACATACCTTTTTGTTTGGTACCAGGAATCAAATTCAGGACCTTGTATTTGCCAGGCGCTGTGCCATTGAGCTATATCCTCAGCCCTTCAAATTGTTACACATCTTTAAAAAAAAATCCGTCTATGGCCATACCACCCTGAACATGCCCAATCTCGTCTGAACTTGGAACCTAAGCAGGGTCGGGCCTAGTTAGTCCTTGGATGGGAGACTGCCTGGGAACACTGGGTGCTGTAGGCTTTTGGCCTCCCGCCTGCCCTTCTCCTTGCTGAGGGTATAGGTCAGCAGCATAAGCACTTGCCTGGTAAGCCTGAGGTCAATTACTGGTACCAAAAAAAAAATCCACTTGTAAATAGATGTTCAAGGATCACCTGTACTTAATGGCTTTGCAGTATATCAGGTCTCCCAGCTGGCATATGCCTGTCTTTTTTAGTTCAAATATCTATTTTGGGGGCCGGGGATATAGCTCAGGGGCATAAGCGCTTGCCTGGCAAGGCTGAGGTCATGAGTTCGATTCCTGGTACCAAAAAAAAACCAAATATCTATTTTTGCCTCTGGCTTCTTAGAAGCTTTTTCTGTTTGACAGAAACCCATAGGAGTCAACTGATGAATTATTATTACCTGTAATAATTTCCTGGGTTATACTTTACTTCCTCTTATTTCCCTAGTAGATCAATGCCACTGTTTTCATTCAGTGTGAAATTTTCTTATGAGAGTTGCTCTGTTTGTTTAGTGGGGATCATAAGTAGGAGCTGCACCTGTCAGGAATGTCTCTGAACAGTTTTCATAGGGACGTACCATTTTTAGGGGGAGGCACCTACTTGTGACACAGATACTTAGTGATGAAAAACTGGGGTTTCAACACGGGGGTCTCATCTTTTCTAGGAAGAGTATGGATGCCTTCCAAAACAGGTTGCTGATGCTAAACCTCCAGAAATGAAACTAGAGGCTGAACTAACGGCTGAAGATTTCATAGTGGATGTAAGTAGCCAGCCCGAGAATAGACTAAGTGAAGAATTTAAGATAAAGCCCCCCTTGTGATAAAAGCAGTAGGTGTTCATCATAAAATCTTGGGTAAATAGGGAAAGATAGAAGGAAAGAAGAGAATAAAGAGAAAGAGAAAACCAACATTTCTAACCAGTTTGTAAATTTTCCTTTTGTGTTTTGCCAATATCTTTAATAAAATTATGATCATGTCATAATAGAACATTGAATATATTGACTTTAAAGTTTTGAGTTGGGCGTGGTGGCACATGCCTGTAATTCCAGCAGTCTGAGAGGCTGAGACAGGAGGATGGCAAGTTCAAGCTCAGCCTGGGAAACTTATCAACTTAGCAAGATTCTGTCTGAAAATATTTTTTTAAAAAAAGGCTAAAGTTGTGGCTCAGGGAAAGGAGAGAAAGAGAGAGAGAGGAGAAAAATCACAAAATGACACATGCTAATTACTCAAAGGAAAAAGTTTTCCTATTTTCATAAAGGCCACATGTCTTCTTGTATCCTGATGAGAATGCCAGTTGGCGTTATGTTTTATTTTATGTGAGGAATTATTTTTAGAGTTCTATGCCTGAACTCTCAGGAGGTTATTTTCCTTGTATTTTTTCCATTAGCCTCTCCTTTGTTAGTTTCTTGACCCATCTTGAGAGAACAGTGATCTCTGTAACCATCGTTGTGGTAGGGTACAGGCCGTGGGTCCGCTGTGTTTCCTTGGCTGATGCTGAAGTGTGGCGGTTCCTCAGATCAAGCTGTAGTTTCCTGTCTCCTTAGAGGAGAGGCCACAAGAGCAGAGGCATCTCTTACCTGGCCTTCCTGAGTCTCTGAAGGACTTCACTCCCCAAACTGTTTTCCCTGGCCTCTCTCTTACATGTCTGCCCTTGGCCTCTTGGGGGTTTTGGTTTTGGTTTTGGTTTTGGTTTTGGTTTTGGTTTTAAAGGGGGAAAGATTTATTTAGCTCACTCTTTGCAGAGGTTTCAGTCCATAATCGACTGGCTCCAAGGCACGTGGCAGAGGGGCAACAATTCATGGCTGCGGAAGATGGCAAAAGCAAACCTTGGCCTCTGTTTTACTTGAGGGTCTGGTTTGTCCTCAGTGCAGGTCAATCCTAGTCCAGTCAGTCCCTCAACTTTCATCTGGTTTTTCCCTCAAAGTGCAGTTCCCAAGTGGATGTAGTACTTGAAGAGGCTCGTACAGGAAAACACAGACACACTGCTAGTGGACATAAAAGAACTTCCAACTTACCAGACTCGGAGAAAGACAAGTTAATGCAGCAACAATTTTTTTTTTAACATCAGACTTGTAAGAACAAAGTGCTATAAAATTCTTTGTTGATCAGATATGTGAAAAGAGAAGTGTAAATTGGTGCAATACACCAAATTAGAAGAATGTTCCAGAGTTGTAGTTGATAAACCAGATATAGTAGTGCATATCTGAATCCCAGTGCTCGGGAGGCAGGGGCAGGAAGATAGCCCCAAGTTTGACGCCAGCCTAGGCTACACAATCACTTCAAGGTCAGCCTGGAATACATAGCAAGACTCAGAGAACACAAACAAACAAAATTTTTTTAAAAATGTTATTGAGGCCACAGTCATGGTGGCACACACCTGTAATCCCAACACTTGGGAGGCTGAGGCAGGAGACTCTGCAAATTCAAGGACGACCTGAGCTACATAGTGAGTACAAACCAACTGTGAACAACATAGTGAGACCGTCTCACCAAACATAAATTAACTTTTTTAATATAATTGATAAATTAGCTTTTCTCTAGGAATTTGTCCCAAGGAGATAATCGTTTTTGTGCAGACTGTGTACTGTCCTCTCAGTTGAAGTTTCGGCGTGGCTCGGTCTTCCTGTCTGCTCTAGTTCCTGTCCCTACCCTGAGCCGCTTCATGGCCATACAGAGTCAATTCTTTTTTTTTTTTTTTTTTTTTGATACCAGGAATTGAACGCAGTACCTTGTGTTTGCCAGGCAGGCGCTTGTGCCACTGAGCTATATCCCCGGCCCAGGAGCCAATTCTTTGAGGACTTCATTTTCATCCTTAGTGACCTTGTACACTTCACCTCAGCCAGTGCTTCGGCACATCCCACCCTGGACATGGCCACCGTTGAAACTGCCCTCTATTTAACATCGCTAATTTAAACGTCTTGTTTTCTGTCCACAAACTTGTCTCCTCTTAATTTTTTTATCCCTAGCTTATCAGGACCTCCTGTTTTCTTCTCCTTACTTTTTTAAGTCATTAAGTTGATTGGGCCTGGCTCAAACCTGTGATCCTCTTGCCTTAGCCTTCCAGAGCGCTGGGATCACAGGCGTGCCACCGCTCCTGACTGCCAAAATCTGAAACTTTTTGAGTGCTAATGTGACATTCAGATGAATTATTGACTTTTGGAGCATTTTGAATTTGGAGGTTTTGGATTAGGAATGCCTATAAAATGTGGAAAAGTCTATGCAGATGGTCCAAAATCTGAAAAACTCTGAAATTTGAATCCTTTCTGGTTGTGGGGATTTCAGATAAGGGTTACTCAGACTCTACACAGAGAGGTTCTGTGGTGCCTCCAAAGGGCAGGGGAAGGTGATTTGTGATGAGTGTGACCCTACAGGAGAGGGGTGAAGAAGAGCAGTGTTTGCGATTTTCTTAAGATCAAGACAACCTCGGTGCTGGCAGAAAAGCCGGAGGCGGGAGGAAAGGACTGATGGTGCGAGGGCTCGCGGAAGGGAGGGGTGCGGCCAGCTCCACGCCTGCACTGCCCAGTGTGGTGCCGCTGGCCGCGGTGCGGTTCTTAATTTTTATTTATTTACTTTTTGAGTTGGGGAGCTCACTATTCTACCCAGACTGGCCTCAAACGTTCAATCCTCCTGCATTTGCCTCTTGAGTAGCTTGGATTATAGGTGACCATTCCCATAGTTGACAAGCCTTTTAAGTGTGAAGAAATTAATGTTGAATGTAGTAAAGAATTCAGATGCTCTGCTGCAATAGCCACTTATTAAGTGATCAAAAATCAGCAAAGATTGTACACTTGTAATCCCCACACTCAGAAGGCTGAGGCAGGAGGGTCACTGTGAATTTGAGGCCAGCATAGTTACATAGTGAGTTCAAGGCCAGCCTGAACTACATAGTGAGATTCAAAAAACCAAGCAAACAAAAATAACAAAAAAAATGTGTATCTCAGTGGGCAAAGTGGCACGTGCCTATAATTACAGTTACTTCAGAGGTTGAGGCAGGAGGACTACAAGTTTGAAGCCAACCTGTGCAACTGAGACTCTGTCTCAAAATAAAAAGTGATAGAGCACTTGCCTCACATGTGCAAGGCCAAGTTCTACCCTCAATAATATGGGAGAAAAAAATAAACACACAGTCTCTATCCCATGCAGGTATTGACTTTCTATCCTGCTTTTTTTTTTTTAGACAGGGTCTTGCTATGCTGTTCAGGCTGGCCTTGAGCTCACTTTGTAACCCAGGCTGGTGTCAAACTCACAACAATCCTCCTGCCTTAGCCTCCCAAGTGCTGGGATTATAGGTGTGCGCCACCACGCCCAGCCTACCCTACTTACATTGAGCACACACATACATTCTCCCCTTGTCCTAGATTTCCTATAGCTGGTTTTGTGTCCAAGTTATTTTTATTCCACCATATTGCAGCAACTTATTAGTGACCTTACATAACCTCAGAGGGCTCCGTTTGATTTCTGTTTCATGAGGTACCAGGGACTGAACCCAGGGGTACTCTATCACTGAACCACATCGCTAACCCCTTTTATTTTTTTATTTGAAAAGGCATCCCACTAAGTTGTCCAGGCAGGACTTGAACTTGTGACCCTTCTGCCTAACTCCCCTCAGTGCTGGGATACAAGCATGGACCACTGCACCCAGCTCGCACCATTTCTTGTGATGCCCCTACAGCCCCAACTTCACTTCATTTTTTTGTGATTATTTATTTATTGCTTTTATTAAGGTTATCAACATGGATTATGGAATGGAAGACAAGAATCCAATTGACCATGTTCGGTTCTATTGTAAGAGTGACCCTTACAAAGCAATCATGATTACCAAAAATCAGGTAATCACTTCGGTAAAATACACACTCTATAGTAGTTCATATTTGGCAAGTCTTTATAGTAAATTTGCATTTTACTTTCAGTTAGGTTCTAAAGTCAGTGTGCACCATTTTTTAAAGGGCATATCTCAAAAGTATATGTACAGTAGACCATCTTAGCCAGTTTTTCCTGTTTAGCAAACATCAATGAAAGTTCACTGTTTAGAGATTAGGTTACCAATTTGGTGGGAGAGGGCTGCTATATGGTTGAAATCACGTAAGTTACAGTGCTTACCTACATGTCTTCTGCATGAAAGGCTGTGGTCTATATGTAACTGTAATACAAACCTTTAATCTTTTACTAATTGACATGAAATGGGGCATTTTGCAATGTGACAATCATCTTGGATTTTTTTCTCTGGATTATAATTGAGATAAAGTAGCAAATCAGTATGTGTTTGCAGGCATTGGAAATGGTGCTTGGGAGCCGGGGGAACAGCTGCCACTCCTCCGACGTGTGAATTCAAAGTGACAGTGGAATATTTTCCTTTTTAAAAAAAGGTCTCACAGCTTCTACCTGAGAGATTTGCAGAGCAGCTAATTCGAGGGTATTGTAAGAAGTTGGATGAAAAGAGTTTGTATGCTGCAAAACAACACTTTGTTCATTGGTGCGCAGTCAAGGACTTCACAAAACCACAGGTCAGTGTTATAATCACACTGTGCATGCTTTAATTTGTAAGGAAAAGTCAAGAGGGACAAGTTCTTATTTAAACTGTAGCTTTGGGGCTAGTGATGTAGCTCACTGTGGAGTGCTTTGCACAAGGCGCTGGGCTCAATCCCAAGCACCACAACAAATAATAAATTACAGCCATTTGGTTACGGTTTTGAAAATACTTTTTCACCTTCTTTCCTTTGAAAATGTATGAATCTGTGTCAACCAGTGATTTCTTCTGGGATAGTTGGGAGTGGATACTCAGTGGATCATTATTGTCCTAATTATAATAATAAACAACATATAAATAGTGCTTTATAATATTCTCACCAGTTATCCCAGTCCTCTTAGTGACACTGGGAGATGAGTTACAGTGTCCCCTCTGAGGTTTTCATAGCTGAGTAGTTAACTTTTGTAAGGCAGTATTTAACTGATAACAAGTTTTTCTTGTTGTGCTTTGTTTTGTCATGCTGGGGGTCAGACAGAGTTGTTAGCATATAAGGCAAGTCCGTCCGCTACCAGCCCAATAGCAGGTTTTTAAACTCCTTATTTCAAGTTCAGTGTTAAGAAACCTGGCTGTGTTGATGTCAGTACACTAAATTCTCTAGAATGAAAATAAAGAGACAGAAGACAATCTCCAGTTGATAATCCTATGGAGAATGCTTTTTAAATTGTCCCAATTGATGATACATAGGTATCTAGCATAGAGGAAGTGTCCATTCAATATTGGTTGATCGGCAGGTGTGGTGGTGCACACCTGTTATTTCAGCACTTGGGAGGCTGAGGCACGGTTGCTGCAAATTTGAGCCAGCCTGGGCTACATAGTGAGTTCAAGGCCAGTTTGTACTAAATAGTGAGACCCTGTCTCAAAAAAAAAATTAGTTGACTATCTTGGTGAATGTAATTAACAAGCAAGTGCCTGTAGCATTCTACCTCCGAGGCCAATTGCCTTTTTCCCCGAACATCAGGTGCTAAGCAGAACAGAGCCCAGGGTCCAGTATGAAAGAGCAGCTCAGTAGGTCGGTACTAGATCAAGTGCCATGGCACGGTGCAGCTCAGAGATTCAAGGGCTCCAAGCTATGGGGAATCCACATGGAGAGGGACAAGCTGCTTGACGCAGGATGCGTCAGGCTGAGTACAGGGAGAAGGTAAACACGTCTAGCAGTGGGAGCAGCAAGCAGAGGCATGAACTAGGCAAGCTGAGAGTGAAGGGCCCGTGAGGACACCTCTCTGACCACAGTGTAAGATTCTTACTGTTGCGTGGTGGGAGGTCAGGTAGGAAGAACGGACTATGATGGAGAACCTTGGGTAACTGGCTAAGGAAGAGGAGTCTTTCTTATTTGCAGTGGGGAAGGACTCACTGAGAGTATCAAACGCCTACCTTGCTGCTGGGATTATTTCCTGTGTTCTTGTTAATTGTGTTTGTAGCATGAGTCCCATGGGAATAAGAAAGTTGTGCCCATCTTAGGTACTATAGCAGCAAAGGAAAATAACTACTGACTAGCTGGGAGTAGTGATGCACACCTGTAATCCCAGCACTCGGGAGGCTGAGGCAGGAGATCATTGCGAGTTCGAGGCCAGACTAGGCCACAAAGTGAGTTCAAAGCCAGCCTGAAATGCATAGCAAGACCCTGTCTCAAAAAGACAAAAAAAACCACTGACTACCCTATCCGCAGATGGACTGGAGTGGAACTTGAGGCTAGAAGCAGAGAGATAAGAGGCTCTTAACATGTGGTCCTGTGGTGGTAACTGCCTTAAATCTAGGCACATTCACTCACTGAGCATTTTTTTGCTGGGCTCTGTGTCAGGGATGGATCAGTACCTGTTACACACATAGTTCATTAGTCCCATGAGCCCCGCTCCAGCTGGGAATAACAAGCACAGAGAAGTAACAGTTGCAATAGCACAGTAAGTGCTTTGCGGTCAGCCAGTACAGAGTCTTAAAGAAACAGAAAGGCAGAAGATCTAGCCAGACCTGGCGGATTGGGAAAATCCAAGGAAGGGTTGGGCAGCTGAGACCTAAAGGGGCAGTGAGTAGGCGGTGCTCTGAGATGAGAGAGGATGTGGGCCTTTCAGGGAGGAGCATTGCGTGTGAGCTGTGTGCAGTTTTCTGCTGAGTTCTGTCAGCCAAGAGCAATTGGACTGGGACCATTGAGTCGGGGAGAGTAGCATCTCTAAGTTGCATTTATGGCACCCACTAAGTTGAAACCAGAATGGCTTAGGATGTGTTATATACACATACTAAGTCCCCTTGATGAATATAATCCTTACCTACTGCAGACGTATGCTAATAAAAATAAAATTTTAGAAGCAGAATGGGTAGAGGTCAGGAAACATGATGGAGATGAGTTTGAGTAGTGCTGCCCTAGCGATGGGCAGGTCTGTGAGTATGACCGCGTGGCCCCTGAATGTCAGCTTCTAAAAGCACCACCAGGTCAGATCCAGTGTAGTTCAGCAGTAGGAATTTTACACAAGTGCTGAGATTCAAAAGTTTTGGCAGAGCTAAAAGAGCAAATGGAGGGCAGTGTGACAACCACAGAAAGCTGCCACTGCCTCTGAGGAGAGACCGAAGGAGCAGATTGGTATCCAGGAGCTCCGGCCCTTGCAGAAGCTGGACCCGCAGAGGGTCCCAGATGCTAGTGCCTGTGCCAGAGAGGTGGGGGAGGCACCCTGGCCCTCTCCCCTCCCCCCTCTGCGTCATGTTCTTGTTAGCGTGTTAGTAGTGCAGGACCCATTCACACCTCACTGGACCCTTCCTGCTCTCTTGCCTGGTCCCCTCTGAGAGAAATGGCCCAGGTCTACAGGATGGCAAGAAAAGAGGAGGAGGAAACGTACCTGCTGCAGATTAACTTTTCTGTGGAAGCCGGCAGGTGTGGGAGCTGGGGAGGGTGGTTGATAAGAGGGGAGGGGAGAGGGAGAGAAGAGGGTCTGGTGGCCAATCAGCAAGCCCAGTGTCCCACCACACTGTTCTTAGTGTAATAGAGGCACCCAAAGAGCCTTCATGTGACCACCGAGAATCTAACTGCAGGTTCTAAAGTGGTCGAGAACAGAGACAGGGTTTGGAGGGCCTTCCTGCTTGGGCTGTGTACTCTCAGGTCAGAAGTATCCATTTGAAGCCAGGTTCATTTTGGGTGGATGAGCTCATTGGAGTGTATGCCATATTGGAGTATATGCCAGTGGGGCAAAAGGTGGAGTTCTAATTGCAGAGAAAAATTCGCCTTCAGCAGGTTCTGACTCCTTCCCCTTTTTTTGCCATCTCCTGACCAAGGCGTTCTTTTCAGAGGGGATCAGGGACGAGAGAAGCAAGGACCCAGTGAGGGTTCTTTCTCTCCTTGAAAAACAGGAAAGAGCCTGGGAAGTTGTGCGTAGGCCTGAGCAGTGGGGCGCTTGTTCCAGCCCCCCTCTTACCACCGCACCCCAGTGTTGGGGGCGGGCCCCAGGGCCTTCCGCCTGCTAGGTAAGAGCTCTCCACTGAGCTGCATCCTCACCACAGCCGTCTTAGAGTTCTGGTGGCTTTCTCATGAAGACTTTCCTAGCTTAGGACTCTGGTGTTTCTAACTTGACCCCGGCACGGGGCGTGTATCATTGGGAGTTTCCTGAGAGGGAGTCTGTTGAGCAGCAGTCTGGCTGCAGATGAAGAGGGGGTGTGCCGGAGTCACTCTCTTAGCGGTGAGATGACAGAAACTGGATTTTCTCTATTTCCTGTTTTTCTCTCTCTACCTGCTAGGACAGCGATATTGTAGCCCCCTTTATCACACCTCGAAAACTAGAGTGGAATTACAAACCAGGTCACCCGCCAGAGGCACCCAGAGCCAGAACCCAGCTCTTCAAGGGGGACGCCGCGGTGCTGAAGGGTGAGTCCGTGCTGCCGGAGGACGACTCCATGTGAACGTCTGCGCTTGGTGTTTACAAAAGTCCTCCCCAACGCAAGATGGGGAATTGAATCAGAGTTCCACACACTTTGTTATGAGGGCTTTTTATTTTGTATTTTGAATGTATACACATACTGAAGGTAAGTAATTCTTACTCAAAAAGTGAAAAAGGTATTAGACAAATTTTGCTACGCATTATGAAAAGAATTACCTGGCCTAGTTTGAATGTTACTAGCCTTTCTTGTTTAGTAGTCTATTAGAGTAACAACACTTTTTTATAATCTAATCTCTTATGACAGATGATTGTTTTTTCTTTAATTTAGCAGTGAGGCAAGGGTATAAATTAGGATTTGAAGTTGGAATTGTCATGAGCAGACATGATTAAAAATAAAACAAATTCTAGCCCCTAAGGAGGTGCTCATCACCCCAAGTTTGAAGCTAGTGCTCCTCAAGTGATCCGAGGAGGGACAGCTGCCCTCGCTCTCCCAGCCCCCTGTAAGCTGCCGGGTTGGGGGCTGGGGCACACAGTGGGGGGTAAAGGAGGACTGGGCTCCAACTCTGGGGAGAGGGCTGAGGGTTCGGGCCTGTGTGTGTGTGCTCACGTGTGTGTGTGTATGCGCGCGTGCACACTGCTGGGAAGGAACCCAGGGCCTCATGCATGTCGGGCCAGTGCTATACCACTGAACTGAGCCACATTCCCAGTGCAGGCTGGGATTAGAGCATAAAGCTATCTTTTAGGAGACCACAGAAGCAGAGGGAGTCCTCAGACCGGGCTGCTGTCTGAGTCAGCTGTGCCCCGGACCTGGAAGTTTCTCTCTCTGTCTCTCTCTTGAGTCCTCACTGCCTCAGCCCAAGGGCCTCACCTCTGCCTAGCCTAGAGTGAATCCTCGTCCCTCTACCTGCTTTCTGAGTCTGCCCAGTGAATGGCTGGGGACATTACAAAAACTGTCCTTGGGATCACTCTCACCTGGGTCTGTTTTTGCTGGCTCAATGCATTTTACAGGTTTCAAAGCAAACTGGACTACCCTACCTTTGCTGAGGTTCAGGACCCAGTGGGTCCCAGGTTCCCCTTTGTAACATGATTTTTCCAGCCACAGAGTGAGTACCGCCCTGGTTGAGCAGGGCAGCTGTCCCCCAGGGAACCTGTCCTATAGCTCCAGGCTGTAGAAATTCACCAAGAACAAGGTCTGGAGTTGGAGCCACATTAAGTGGTGACCAGAGGGTGCTAGAGATGCAGGACAGTGGGTACAGAGGCCTTGGGTCCCTATCTTCTTACACACTGATGTCCCCTTGTCACTCCCCAAGAAGGTGACAGCAGATCACCTATGCTGTTGCTTTGTATCGTGTAACTAGATTCTGTTCCGTCCACTCTCGGTGAAGTATTCAGTGTCTGCCATTCTGTGGTACCACGCCCTCCGTCCCTCAGTAGAGAGTCAGGGTGACTGTCTTTCCCAGGAGCATAGGCAGAATCATCCCAGCTCTCTTACCCCGGTGCTGCCCATGGACGCTCGTTGACGCACAAGTGAGGGTCTGGCCTGTGTCTGCCTCGCCAGGCACCTCTGACACATTCAGGGTAGACAACTGTAGTCTCAACTCCCTGTGCCCAGACTCAGTTCAAGAATGTGATACTTTCCTATGATTGTTTTGTTTCTGCCAACTTGATTTTAAAGTCATGTGTGGTTAACTCTGGAATTGTGTAGCCCTCATACTATATCACTGTGTTATCTGAGAAATGAATCTGTTTTGTTCACATCTTTTTTGCCATGTAAGACAACTGCACTTTATGCTATTTGCAACTGTTTTAATTACCAGAACTGTGTGCCGTTTACAAGTCTGTATAAAAATGGAGATTTTTAACAGCTTAGTGTCTAGAGTTACTAAACATTGTCACCTTAAGAATGAAAATAGAACTTAAGCTTGAAGGGACCGGTGACTTAACTTGGCATGGAAAACAGCTGCAATAAAGCTCTGTGAATGTGTCCATCCTGAGGCCAGTGGCACGCTCCTCCACCACGTGGTGCTGCACGGTCGTGTGCCCCGCCTGCACCCCACTTTGCAGAGGAATGCGTCTTGTGTCGGACTCCACCCGGGTTCTTCTTGGTATCTCAACACTGTCTGTGCTGGATCTGCCAAGGGGTGGGATTCACACCGTCCCAGGCCGCCGGTTTTCCTCAAGCGGTGGAACAAGTCAGAGCATTTTCCCTTCCGGCAGGAGGCAGGCACTGGTGTGGGAGGGGATGTGCTGTTTTTTTAGAGCTCTTGGCTGGCCATAAAACAGACTCCTTTCTCTCTTCTAACCTGCTTGAGGTTGAGTCTAAAATAGTTGTTTCTTTGCCCAAGTACGCACATTGTTCATTTGCTGCTTTTATGTTTTCCCTGTGAAATCAAGTACTGGATGCAAAAATCCTCCGGTGTGTTAGAACAGGCAAGAGAAGAGAGATACTACTGGTCTTTATTACTTTCACTGGCTGAGCACAGGTTTCTGAGGTTTGATGGTGTTCTTTAAAGTGATTTCTAAAACTTACAAAGCAGCATCCCATTTGCATATGTAATCTACATCTATATTTGCATATCTATATGTCTATAGAAAATCGTTTGGAAGCATATACACAATATTGTTTAAGAGGAGTTGAATTTTAGGCAATTTTAATTTTTAGTGTGTTCTGGGTTTCTGCAAATAAACATGCTGCATTAATTGTAGAATTCCTATAAAGATCATTTTCATGACGAGCTGTTTCTTGGGTAAAGTGTATCTTTGACACCTCCAGAATCACTTCTGCAGGACAGTAATGCCTGCCTCACCCCATGTGTCCCCAGGACACAAGCTTTCCAACAGCCACGGTCCACGTGTGGGCAATTGGCCATTCGTTCTGAGCAGAAGGGGCTGTCCTGGCTGTAAAAGCACCCACGAGCAGGTCCACAGCCCTGCAGCCTGGGAAGCCACCGCGCAGGGCCTCAGCCTAGAACCCAGGCCTCCAACTCCTTGATGTAGAACTGCTCCTGCCGGGCCAGCACCTCATTGTTGAAGGTCGCACAGGGGTGGCTTCTCCCATGATACAAATCTCCATCCAACCACAGCCCAAACTGGCCACTAGAGAGAGAAGGACATTGGGCCCAGCTCACTCCTACATGCCAGGCGTTCAGGATCTACTCCCATCTCCAGCCCTTGCCTAGACCTGTGGCAGCCCTTGTCCTCCCCTTAACAGATTTACCCCGACTGTTGAAAGACTTAGCATGTTGTTCCCTACAGGGTTTACAATAGTTCTGAGGCAGTGCAGTGATTTTAGCAAATTTATGCAATGGTACAGCCATCACAGCCCAGTTGGGGACTTTTGGAACACCACCCCATTGGACAGGAAACCTAGATGGAAGCGCAGAGTAAATTGCTGTATGTTGGCGCTGACTGACGTGTTCTTGCTGAGCTGCCTCTCAGGGGAGGCTGTGCAGGCAGCTGGGACAGCGAAGAATTGGCCTGGTACTAGTCGGTGCTTTCACCCTCACCCTCAGGGTGAGACTTATGTGCCTGGGTATAAAGGGACTGAGCTTCTCTCTCTCCCTGGTCCGTGCACAAGCTCAACACATGCACATGGGCTGCATTCTAGGGCAGAGGCGGCTTGCCTGCCTCCCTCCCTCGAATAATTTATATCTCCTAGGATTGCTGGGCTGACTGATAGATCTCTTGCTTCTGGCCTCATCCAACCACATGGATCCTCCCAAAATTACAGAAATTCAGACTAAGGTATCACCAGGTGTAAGCAGCAGGACATGAAGTTCACACATCCCTTCTCTTCCTGCCTTGGCTTAGAGCACGGTGGGCAGTGACATTGCAGGGCTAGGCCTGAAAGTGACCTGCCTCTCCTGCCCATCTAGGCCAGCCATGCCCAACAGTACGCTTCAGGACAGGGGGGGGACCGGGACATGTACCTGCTGCTGCCCATCATAAGTGAGTCCCAGTCTCCTTTCACAAAGAACGAGTTGCTGCCTGTCCACTTGAAGACCTAGGTGAAAAGGAAATTAGGTTACTCCAGTCCTGCCCTTGCAGTGTGACTGCAGGCCGTGGGGTGGCAGTGTTGTAAAGGGAATGGAGCCTCCAGGGCCGGCCTGCTGCAGGAAGTGCACCCAGCCCTGAGCTCTTGCCCCGCCAGACTCCTGGCCCCTTCAGGTTTGCATTCGCAGTCTGTATGCGCAGCCCTGAAGCCCAGGAAGCCGCCGCACAGGGCAGCTGTGCTCGAACCCCAGAAGCACATTCTCCCTCCAGCTGGAGAAACGAGAACAGTGCAGGCCAGGAGCTGGGCCTGATGGTGCGCTCTCTGGAGGTCCCGCCAGGCTGGCATGTCCGCCGGTGCTGCCACACAGCTGTGTCCTGCCAAGCCCCCGCCTTGCCCACCTCACCCCTGGCCGGGATCACCGCCTCCCTGGTCTCAGTGTCCCGCCTCCCAAACCCGGGTTGTGCTGTCACTGCTCTGCTGAGGTAGTGGCCCATGTTCTGACTCCTTCCTACAGCACGAAGCACCCTCCTCACTGGTGTTTTTCTTGGCCACTCCCACCCCTGTTGGCCGCACTTAAACCACACTGGCCTTTGTGTCCCAGGACTCCTGGTCCTCCTGCCCAGAGTGCTCTTCCCCAGGTCTTCAAGGCCCCACCACAGCCCAGGCATTGCCGAGGGACGCCTGGACCTCCCTCCTGGCTCTGCTGTCCTCCTCGGCATCCCCCCCATGACTCGGTCATGCGCTAGGGTGCCCCTGTTTCTGCCTTGATTCTCTGTATTCCTGCTGGCTACATGCTATCAATAGTTCTTGAATGAATAAGTTGTTCTAGAGTCAGACCAGAAGATTTTCAAAGGGCCACAGAAGTATAATATATTATTGCCTATAGAGGAGTTGTCAAAAATACTACAAGCAATGAAAGCTTTTAGTAAGAAAACAGATCAACTAAAACATAATTCCTGGCGGGGCATGGCTGAGTAATCTCAGCTCCTTGGGAGGCTGAGGCAGGAGGGGTACAAATTTGAGCCCAGCCTGGTAAGACCCTGTGTCAGAAGTAGAAAAAGGCTAGGGGTGTGCATCAGTGGGAGACCGCTCCCTGGCATGTGTGAAACCCTAGGTTCAATCGCCAGTAGTGGGGAAGAAAGGAAAGTTCAGTCCTGGGTTCAGAAGGGTTGAGAATGTGCAACAAGAAGACAGAAGCGTTCAGTGTTTCCTCACCTTCTTCAAGGCCGCGACCTTCGGACTTGAGAGTATGGGACGTATTGCTATGGAAGTAGTTAAGACAGAGTTCACGGTGCTGCTTGGACTAGCAAGCTAGTGCTGAGCTCCTGGGAATTTGTGAAGAACCCAAGAAGTGCCAGCAGACGAGACAGGTAAGAGTGAACCAGGTTTTGAAAAGATAGGGAGGGTTCCGTAACACTAAGCTTGGAAGATAGCTAGGGGTCATCCAGGGAAAAGTCATTTATTTCATTCAGTGATTGTTTTTGCACTTATGTACAAGGCATAGCTTAGGCCCTGAGCAGAACAGTGAACACAACTGACATCAGTCTCAGAGACTCCCATTCTAGCAGGAGGAGGTGGGAAGGAAGTAAGAGGAGAGTGTATCACATGGTGAAATGACAGAGAAGGCAATGAAAGTTTTCAAGTATGCTAAGTTTTAAGTGAGGGGGTATAGTCACTGAAATGGAGACATGAGGACAGAGAACTGGGCATGTGCAAGAACAGTGGCAGGACATTCGGGGCAGAGCAGCACATGCAAAGGTCCTGAGCCAGGAGCAGGCCAGCATGTGTGGACACCAGCTCAGGCCATAGTGGCTGGAGCAGTGAAGGGAAGGAAAAGTGACAAGAAACAATCCTGGGGGGAGGTGTAAGGACTAGAAAGCCATTGTACAGACTTTCTGCAAATGAAAAAGGAAGCTGAGGAGCAACACATCTCAACTTCCCTTTCAGAGATATGCGCCAGTTATTCCAGTGACTGCAGGGGAAGCAGGGAGACCTGGCAGGCAACTCTGCCTGGACTGCACACAACTCACAACAGAGGTTTGAGCCAAAGCAACAGCAAAGGGCGCAGGCATTCTAAACATGGATGCAAGGCAGAGCTGTCAGTCCAGATGCGGACTGAACAGGGCTAAGGGGCACCAGGACATTTGATCCCAGCAGCAGGAAAGATGGAAGTGCCACAACCCTGAGGGGGAGGGAAGCGTGAGGAAAGATGACCTCAGTTCAAAATGCCGAGCTGGAGATCCAGGTGGAGATGCCGGGGAGCAGCTGGATATATGTGAGTGCTGAGTTCGGAAAGAGGCCATCAGCATGCAGGTGGCAGGGAGAACCACAAAGAGCAGTCAGAGAAGAGAACCAAAGACTGAACTCATGTTACAAAGGTTGAAGAAGTTGGGCGTGATGGCACATGCCTATAGTCTCAGCAATCTGGGAGGCTGAGGCAGGAGAATCAAGTTCAAGCCCACCTGAGCAACTTAGTGAGACCCTGTCTCAAACAAATTTTAAAAGGGGTAGGGTTATAGTTCAGTGTGAAAGCCCTGCACTCAACATCCCTCAGTACCAAAAAAAAGAAAAAAAAAAAAAGCAGAAGCACCAAAGAGTTATGAGTGCAGAAAATTCCAGAACTTTCGAGTTCCCCTGTAGGAACACAGGAAGGCAAGTGGTGATGGGTCAGCCTCCGGTTGGGCTGGCCATGCAGCCTCTGGGGACGGGCAAGGGAGGCGTCTGGCAGGGGGCTGAGTGTCAGGGGAGAGTGTGGTACCTGAGCAGGCCGGCCTGTGCCCCCTGTGCTGGGTGGGTCTGCCGGTGCCCTCGCCTGCATTCTGCACTGTGCATGCTGCATTCGGGGAACGGAATCCCTTGCAGCAAACCAAAGCTCCGGAACTGCTTCTGCATTCGTCGAACAAACCAGAAGCAAGTTCTCTTTCTGGAGGACTCGCTGACCATGCAAAGCAGTGTGATGCCCTGTCTAACCCACTCTGACCCTCCCCATGTTCTCAGGTTCCTCAGTGTGCTTTCTCTGCTCTCCAGTTTCTGTGCCTTTACACAGCTCCAAGGGGGCTCCCCCACACGCGCCCCCGCCTGATAATCTGCCCAGGAAGGGCCACCTCCAGAAGCTCCTCTTCGAGGAAGCTTCCTGAGCTTTCCCCCGCTAGAGGCCATGCTCCTCCTCTGCACTTCTCCCGCAGCCCTGGGCACTCTGGTGGGCACCATACCCAGCCTGTCTCAGCCTCAGCTTCCCCATCTGTAGGATGGGAGTGATACAACACCTGCTTCCTGGGGTTGTTGTGACAATTAAATGCACCAGTCCGTGGAGGTTGCAAACTGGTTACCTGTGAGCTGCTGCTGTGTGTTAGCAGTAAAAGCAGTATGCTCTGTGCCAAGCACGTAGGGCCCAGTAGCATTGTTGAATAAGTAACCCAGAGATGGAGAATCCTTGAATGGAATGTGTTTGGGATTGTTACTCTCCTTCAAAAGCCCTAGCACTGCTAGGCTTGGTGCCACACACCTGTAGCCCCAGCACTCTGGGAGGCTGAGGCAGGAGGATTGCCAAATTTGAGCCCAACCTGGGCAATGTAATGACTTAGCAAGACCCTGCCTCTAAATAAAAAATAAAAATGGGGGCTAGGATGTAGCTCAGTACCTAGGTCCTGGGCTCAGTCACCAGTAAAAAATAAGCCCCAGCTTTTGGCAGCTTGTGCCATCTGAGATACCGGGTACCAGTCACCGGGTGCCTGTCACTCACTGGCCAGGTCTCTGAGCTCAGACCCGATGTCCCTCCACCTCCCCAGCTCTGTGTTGGCCATCACCTTCCCCACAGACCCAGCCACTCTGCCCTTCAGCTGCTGTCCCCTGTGCCTCCGGAGTTTCCAACTGCTGTTCCACAGTCAGATCCGGGCACTTGTCCTCCACGTCTTTTTCACGTCCCTTACCTGCCGTTTCCTGTCTTCTGACACTGCTAACTGTTGTCGCTACCGCACGTCTCAACCTTCAGAGAGCCCTGCTCCATGGAGTCCACCTTGCCGCAGCACCCCAGGCCCCTCTGGCCTCCCTCACCTCTTGTCCATTCTGGGGCCTGTGCTCCGTTTTTGTCCCCATCCCCACCCCTGCTGTCCCCCCGGCCTCTGCTCAGCCGGCTCCACAAAGCCCCAGTCCCCCAGTCTTCTGGCTGAGGAGTTGAGTGCTGTGGGCAGAAGCAGTCAGGGAGGGAGGACAGGCCTGGGCAACGCGGCCTGGCCGTCCCTATCTACGCAGCCTCCCCCAGGGCCCCTTTCTGCACACTACAGGCCTGTTCCCCTCCTCCCCACACCCTGTCCTTCCTCTTGGCTGAGGCCCTTACCCCATGCTTCTGAAGAAGCCACTGGGCTGGGCAGGTTGGTGCACGCTTGTAATCCCAGCACTTGGGAGGCTGGGGTAGGAGGATCGCCCTGAGTCTGAGGCCAGCCTGAGCTACACAGTGAGTTCAAGGCCAGCCTGCACTACTCAGCGAGGCCCTGCACCCTCCCATAAAAGGAAAAAGTGGAAACGAAGCTTTTGTAAATAAAGAGGGGACCGGGGGGTTGGAGAGAGGGAAGGGGGATGAGAAAAGAAAGAGAAGGTACAGCATCTACAGGTACAAACTCCCTCTGGGGAACGTTATGTATATCTAAGATGTACCAATAAAATAAAAGGGGGTGGGCCAGAGGACGCATCCTTCTGCCACCACACCCTTAGGCCCACCTGTCTTTCCAGCCTGCGTCTGGCAAGCGCATCCCCACAGCCAGTCGCTGGGTGTGGACACCTGGGGAGCACTTCGTAAAAGAGGGCCAAGCCCACGGTGCACCTGCCCACCCCCCTGCCACATACCCCCCGGGTAGGGACAGTTGCTGGTCAGCTGCAGACACCGCAACCCCGGAGCTGTGTCCTGCCATCCCCCACGCCCACAGAAGGGGGCAGCATCACCTTCAGCTGTGGGGAGAAGGAGAAGAGGAACGTCTCGCCGGTACCGTAGAAACCTTTGCTGAGTCGGAGAGCTGAGGAAGAGAAGGCACCAAATACCTGGAAAGCAGAAGAACACGCAGTTCACAGCTGGGAGGTGGGGGTCCTTGGCAGCGCCCCTCCAGGCTGGGCCCTATGGGCTCATCTTTGGGGCCAGCAGAGCTGGGCCAGCAGCCTGCATGGTCTCCCCACTGCGTCCTCTTCTCAGCACTGCAGGAAGAGCTCTGGCCAAGGCTGCTTCTGGGCTGTCAGGACCTTCCCACGTTTTCTCAACTATACTCACTTTATACAAATTGTAGACAACAGAAAGAAAACAAGACAAGACCATCCCCAAGCCCCCGTATTCCTTCCCAACTTCCCCTGGACATTTCAGTGCATTTCCTTTCCGCCTCAACCTAAGGCCACTGTACAGATTTTGATACAAAAAAGAGGTGTGCGGGGTGGCGCACACCTGAATCCCAGCACTGGGGTGGCCGAGGCAGGAGGATCTGTGTGAGTTTAGGGCTAGCCTAGGCTACAAACTGAGTTCAAAGCCAGTCTGAACTCTACATAGCAAAACCCTGCCTCAAAAAGACCAAAAAAAAAAAAAAAAAAAAAGATGACATGCCCCACATCAGGGTGCACACTTATAGTCCCAGTGTTCCGGGAGGCTCAGACCAGAAAATTATAAATTCAAGCCCAGCCAGGTCAATTTAGCGTGTTAGCCGGGGATATAGCTCAGTGGCACAAGCACCTGCGTGGCAAGTGCAAGGTCCTGAATTCGATTCCCAATACAAAAAAAAAGCATGTTAGACAGACACTGCCTCAAAAGACAACCACCAACCACAAAGGGTTGGGAATATAGCTCAGTGCAAAGACACAGGGTTCAATGCCCAGTAGTACCAGAGAGAGGGAGAGAGGGAGGATGGATGCAAGGCATCAGGTTAATAAGCTGCTTCCCCTTCATTTTTTTAAATCCATTTCAAACATACAGAAAAGTTCAGTGCAGCGCAGATTCCCTCCACCTAGATAACAATTCTAAATGTCTGCTATATATGTGTTCTCTCTGTATAATTCTCTGATCCATTTAGAAGTAAGTGGAAGATACTATGACCCTTCACCCCCAAACAGTTCAGATCCTAAGAATGGGGACTTTCTCTTAGATAACCACAGTACTTATTATTATACGCGAGAAACACCATCCTGTAATATTATCTAGTCAGCACATACTGCATTTTCTCCCAGTTTTGTTTTTTTTGTCTTTTTGAGACAGAGTCTCACTGTACAGTTCAGGCTGGCCTTGAGCTCACTTTGTAGCCCAGGCTGGTGTCAAACTGGCAACGATCCTCCTGCCTCAGCCTCCCGACTGCTGGGATTACAGGTGTGCACCACCAAGCCTGGTGACCCCCAGTTATCTTAAGGCCATTCACATCCTGCTTTAATGAGAAAAAAATTTTTTCAACACTGGGGATCTGAGCCCGGGCCTCATGAATGCTGAGCAAGTGTTCTTCTACCTCTGAGCTACACTCACAGCCCCGAAGAGTAAAACTTAGCATGTCTAATAGCTGTGGCTCCTGCCTGTCCATACAGTGGCCCTTGACTTATGAACTCAATTCGTTCCTGAGGCCTGGCTGTAACTCAGGCTGTCAGTCAAACGCTCAGGCTCCTCCACCCGGCCTTCAAAGTCTCCTGTGCACAGGCAGATCGCAGCATCCTTAGAGAGATGTTGGCCCAAGATTTCTCAATGAGCCCCACACAGGAAAGGATGTTGTAATTAATGTTCCTTCCAGACTTTTTAAGGGTTCAATCTCTATCTGACCATCTGGAAGGACAAGCGGCTGGCATTCAGGTCACAACTCAAGACTTCAAATTTCTGGTCCTAACCCAAGTTGTTCGTATATCAGGCTGGTTGTAATTTTTCTTTTTGGTACTGGAAATCAAACTCAGGACCTTCTGCTTGCCACGCAGGTGCTTATGCCACTGAGCGGTATCCCTGGCAGGCTGGTTGTAACTCAAGGGTCCACTGTACTTCGCTCTGCGGAGTGACACTGAATTTGCTGTACAGAGGGTCTGGCTGAGCTGTCTTCCTCCTGTGGGAGAGTCAGGTGGGCTGCAGGTTTTCACCATGATACCCCGTGCTGAGTGGCAGTGGCAGGATCATGGGGGGTGGGCAGCTGTGGGGAAAAGCTTTTGGGCTTCATAGTAGGAGAAAATTCCTCATAGTCAAGGTGTTTTGCCACGGAAGTGGCTCTGTTTGAAGGGAGTGAGCTCCCTGGCCCTCGGGTGGGAAGTCATCCCGTCAGCCAGCTCCAGTCCCGCCTCCCTTCCACCTGGAGAGCCACCCAGAAGTTCCGCCATGGGAGATCACACGGTCTGCAGCCACAGCCAGTTCAAGGTTCCTTTTATAAAATGCAGGAGGGGGCTGTGGTCCTCCCTGCTTCCGCTCTCACCCCCTCCAGTCCAGTCTTCTCCCATCCCTTGGGGGATCTTTTCAAAAAGTACACAGATCCTGAAGGCAGATAACCTGCTTAAACTGTCTCCATAGTTTCTTGTGTTTCTAAGAATAGGGACGCAGTTTTACATTTAGAGTCAAATTATTTATTTGACTATAAATATCTAACCCCTCTTTCTATTATGCCACTAGCTCTAAGAGGACTGGGATCATTTCTGGATGAAGAAGTTTAAAACAGATACAAGCCAGGCATATTTGTAATCCCAGCACACTGGGAGGCTGAGGCAAGAGGCTCACAAATTCAAGCCTAGCCTTGATACCTTGGCAAGACCCTGTCTCAAAATAAAAAATAAAAAAAGATCTGGGTGTGGTGGTGCACACCTGTAATTCCAGCACTTGGGAAGCTGAGGCAGGAGGATTGCCATTAGTTTGAGGCCAGCCTGAGCTACATAATTAAGTTCAAGGCCAGCGTGAACTACATAGCAAGACCCTGTTTCAACAACAACAACAAAGCAACAAATTAAAAAAGGGCTGCCAGCCATGGTGGTACACACTTATAATACCAGCACTTGGGAGGCTGAGGCAGGAGGATCACCATGAGTTCAAGGCCAGTGTGGGCTACAGAGTGAGTTCAAGGTCACCGTGAACTACACAGTGAGACCCTGTCTCAAAAAGAAAAAAACGCTGGGGGTGTAGCTCAGTGCAAAGGCCCTAGGTTCAATCCCTAGTGCAACAAAATAAAGTGATAGATTAGATGGATAGATAGACAGACAGCTAATAGGTAGATGACAGATGTATTGAATGAACAAGTGAGGGACTGGCTCTGAATCCCATTAGAAATGACTTAGCCTACCACCTCAGCCATCTTGTCCCTGAGGCTTTGCTGAGCAGGGCCCGGTGATGTCTGGCTGGAGCCCACAGAGCCCTGCTCTGCTCACCTGCTCCTCCTGGTCCCTGAGTACCAGCAGCACCGGCCCGCTGCAGCCCTCCATCTGCCGGTACATTCTCCGCAGACTGAAGCCGTCCCTTGATGTGCTGAAGGCCAGACTCCAGGGGTGGCCGATGACCCTCGGGGGCAGGTGGAGGCTGAGCTGCGGGTAGGGTGAAGTGAGTGAGGGATTCTCCTCCCGCTGCCTTCCCGCCGTCCCAGGATGGGGGCCAAACAGCACCACACAGATGGCCAAGGTGCTTGACTGTTTCTGTGGACCTCACACCCTGCAGCAATATCCTTTAGAGGTAAAGTCTCCCGTTTCACAGATGGGAAAACAGCCTGGGACATGGGTCAACCAATCCAAAACTTATAGGGGCAGTAAGTATCAGAGCCAAGAAGCTGCCCCTGCTCAGGTCTCTCAGGATTCTCTCCACTTGATCACCCTGGTCACCAGAGGCCAGAGCATAGAAGAGATCCTAAGCCCCGCCTCTCGGCCTGCCAACCTCCACTTTCAGTTACAAGGGCCCCGTGCCACCACAGAATGCACATTTTAGCCAGGCATGGTGTGCATGCCTGTAATCCCAGCACTCTGGGAAGCTGAGACAGGATAATCACAAAGTCAAATCCAACTGTTGGGCAAGTTAGCTACTTAGCAAGACCCTGTGTCAAAAAAATAAAAGTGGGGCTGGGGATATAGCTCAGTGGAATAAGCACTTGCCTAGCAAGCGCAGGGTCCTGAGTTCGATCCCCAGTACCGCAAAAAAAAATAAAAAATAAAAAATACTTAAGGATGTAGCTCAGTGGCGAGTGCGTGGGTTCAATCCCCAATAGGGACAAAAAGTTATCTTTCTCAACCCCTGAAGGGCAGAGGGAGCACTCGTATCCTGGATTGTTTCACTAGAAAGGGAAGGAAGTCCAGAGAGAAGAAAGGATTTTCCCAAGGTGAGCCAGGGAGCTGGGGACGAGGCAGCAGTGACCCCAGTGCCCCTGGGCGTGGCTGGTGAAGGGAAGAACTCCAGGGCCAAAGTCGTGGTGTGTGACAGAGCCCCAACCTGCCTAATCTCCGAGGTACCCAGAACCTGGCTGGCTTCTGTCAGCTGGGGCTCCACGGGGTCTTCAGGATCAGGGACAGGGGCTGTGGCTGCCCCCTCCTTGTCAGCCTCGTCCTCCTCCTCCTCGCCATCCTCGGCACTCAGGACATCCTCCATCTGGCTGGGCTGAGAAGACAGAGGGGCCCGGCGGTTGAGGGACAGACACTGCCCTGCACCAGCTCCTGAGCCTCAAGGCCTCGGGCACCTCCTGACCCCTGCCCAGGGCCCCCGCAAGGTCTGGCTCTGCCCAGGGCATCTGTAAGTGCCCATAACAGCCAGGCCTCTGCCCGCTCTCCAGCTTCCTCCCTGCCGCCGTCTGCAGGAGGCACACACCCAGCCCAGCACCTCTGAGCAGCGGCCGGCTGTGGGCCCTGCAGTAGGCCTGCCTGTTGCTCTGGACTCGGTGGGGTGCAGACGTTGGGGAGTAAGTTCTGAGCTGGGGATGGGGAGAAAGGGTGGGAGCAGCCAGCCCTGGGTGCTGCAGCCAAGTGTGTCTGTCCACGAAGTAACAGTGACCCTAGCAAGGATGACAGTGATGGTGGCCGACACTAACACAGCCTGTCCTGGACCAGGCTTGTGCTGTACACTCTCTACCATGGTTTCTTTGAATTTCCTCTCAGGTCCTGAGAATGTGCTTTTCTCTATTGTGCCAGAGAGAACAGCCTGGCAGCCGGTGAGACCGTGCTTGCAGTCATGTGTGAGACAGCATACACAGGTCCATGTAAATGTGTTTGTCCCCATAAGTTGTGTACTGGCCTCACACAGAGCCGTGCAGGCAAATCACTGTAAGAATGTGTTCAGTGTGAATTTGTGTGTTACATGTGTGTGTTTTAAGATACAGTGGGCTGTGTAAATACCGGTGTGTCAGTGGGCATGTACACTGGTGGTATCATTCAGCTGAGCTTCTGTCCTGGAGGTGTGCTTGAGTGTGCAGGTATGTATGTGTGCATGCAGGCGTGCAGACGTGTGTGTGCAGATCTCCCACAAAGACAGCAGGCTTTCCGTGGAAAGGCGCAGCCTCTGTGAGAATGGAAAACACCTAAGAGTGAGCTACATCTACCACCCACGCTGGGTAAAGGGACAGACCAGTGATCTGCTCCCTTCAAGGTTTCAGGCGTGGGCTGGGGGCTGAGGTCACCTGAGTCAGTCCTTGCTGTAAACCCCTGGCCAGTGGGGGAGGGATTTCAGAGGGGGACAAGTCACCGGCCTGCCCCCAGCCTCACCCAGGCCTTGTCCTACCGAGATCCCAGCCTCCTCCCAGCCCTGACCCCCAGCCGGGCAGGATCCCTCACCAGCCGAGTGTAGCGCCAGCGGAGACCTTTCATGCTGTGTCCTGGCCAGCCGAGCAGTGAGCCAGTCCTCGGTCCGTCAGGAGGAAGTGCTGCCAGTCAAGTCCAGGAGATGATAGGGTGGAGCCTGGGCCACACCCAGCTGGCTCTGTGCCCACCCCGCTGCCCTTTGCTCCCTCTTACCCTAGGCCCAGTGGTCACCAGCTGGGTCTGTGAGCAAGGTGGCATTCAAGGCCTCAGAGCATAACAGATGTTAGCCATGTACAATAAATTCCAGCTGTGATTCCCTTCTGACTCTTCGCCCTGAGGACTGTGGCCAGAAGAGGCTAAGGCCCAGGCTGGGGGTCCCGGGCCTCTATTTCCCTGTATGAATAAGCTCATTTCTGAATAAGCTCATTTGCACCCTTGGGCCTCAGTTTCCCCACAGGTCACATCTAACAGATTAGACCTGAAGCCCTGACAGGACTGACACCTGCACTTCAGTTCCCTCTCAAAGCCCACGGGTGAATCATAACAGAAGCTTGAAAAGGCATGCCCAGGTTAAAAGATAAAAGCTTTCAAAAACAATATTTTTGGCTGGGGAGATAGCTCAGTGATAGAACACTTGTCTAGCGTGTGCAGGGCTTAGGACTGGGGCCCTAGCACTGCAAAAAAACCTTTTTTTTTTAAGTGAAAAAGTTACTAGTAGAGCTGGAGATGTGGCCCAGTAATACAATGCGTGCTTAGTATGCCCAAGGCCCTGGATTTGACCCCGAACGTGCGCATCCATGCGCGCGCACACACACAGCTTCTGGAATCAACGAGTTCACATCCTGGTTTTTGCCACTGGGCTATGTGTTATGTGTCCTTGCACAAGTAACTTAGTATCTCTGCTTGAGTGTACACATCTATGTTATTCCTTTTTTTTTTTTTTGCGGTACTGGGGATTGAACTCAGGACCCTGCGCTTGCTAGGCAAGCGCTTATTCCACTGAGCTATATCCCCAGCCCCAAGTGTACACATCTATAAAACATTAATATCTACTCCTAAGGCTGTTTAAGAATAAATAAAGATGCCAGGTATGGTGGTGATGCCTGTAATCCCAGCACTTGGGAGGCTGAGGCAGGAAAATTGTTGTGAGTTCGAGGCTAGTCTGGGCTATATAGTGAGTTCAAGGTCAGCCTGAACTGAACTGCATAGTGAAACCCTGTCTTGGAAAGAAAAAAAAAGGAATACATAAAGATAATGCCTGAAGGCTTCAGATGTGAAGTCAGCCTTCTGACATCTCTCCCTTGGTCCATTGGATGAGCCACAGCACCTGGCATTCTGTAGGGCAGAACAAACAGCACTGCTTATTACTCTTGCAGAAATCTGGGCCCAAATCCCCGACTAGACACTACTCAGCCTCCACCTGGGTGCCGTTGAGAAGCCAGGGCTCTCAATTTCTTCTGCATCCCTGCTTGGTCCCCAGAGAGTGGGCTACACCCAGAACAGCCCCTCCCTACCTGGCAGTCTGTACACAGAAGCTCTGGCTCTGAGCTCTTGACCCCTAGCAGGTGTCTGCACTGCGGTCTCAGCCTGCTCCAGGCCCTCGGGCCTGGCTCTTACACCTGCCAGAGGGTGGTGGGCCCTGGCCCTGCGTCTGCCCCAGCTCTAGCTGGGAAGGCCTGTCAGTGATTAGCGCACACCACAGCAACTCAAATCCTGCAAACACACAAAGGAGACCTTGTCACCCTCTGGTCCCCAGCTCTGTCCCCCTCAGCTCAGAGGTGGGGGATCCTGGGCTCCTTGGCTCTTACACGGGTGGAGCTTCTCAGTTACTTCCAGATACCAGTGGGTACCTGATGCCCACCACCTAGGACCCTGGCCTTACGGTTAAGCCTGTGCTCCTCAGCTGCCCTGTGCTGCTGGGGGAGGCTGCCTCTGCGGGTGGTGAGGACTGTCCCATCCTGAGGATGGCTGTGAAGTCAGGTACAGGTATCTGGCACACAGTAAGCCTTCGCTCAGTGGGGATTACTTCTCCATCCCTGACTCACAGTAGGACCTCGATGATTGAAGTATCCAATCACAAACCTCAAAGCTGGTAGGGGCTTCAGACAGCCCCACAGCAAGTGACCTCTGCCTAGGGCAGGATATCCTAGAAAATACGGCCGCCTGGTGATTACCAGGATCAGCATCGGATGGGTGGGTGAACCCAGTGTCCCACAGGCACTCACTCCATCTTCACGCACCTGGAAGGGACCCTGTCCCACTGACCGAGGTCCCCAGCTACGCTGCCCTGGTGGTGTCCTGGGGCAGTGCTCCACCAGGAAGTCTGAGATGCGAAGAAAAGGACTTGTATTATGGGGAAAATAGGAGAGGGACTGGCCCTGTTGCCACTTCAAACATGGCTGTTGCCAAGTGTGTTGAAGCTGTAAACAGCTCAGGCGCCACACTCCTAGGGCTTCCCGCCACCTCTGCCCCAGCACCGCTCCCACCCACTTCGCCTGAGCCTAACACCCGACCAGGGGGCACTTGGAGGAGCCAGTGGGTTCTGCTTGGCTGTCTCATTCTCTGTCCTTATGCCCAGGAAGATTCAGTGTGGGACTGGCAGGAACACCTTTGCCAAATAGCAACCCCCCAAAACCTGCCATGGTGGGGTTCCAGGGGCCAGAGGGCCTGACACCCCTCTGCCTGCAGCTTGCCTTCTCCTCTGTCCTCCAGCAGATCTCATGGCACCAGTCATCTCCAGGAAGCAATGTAAGTGTTCAGTGAAGGGGGATCAGTGAGTGACCTGGGGAACATTCACTCAGTGGATTATTTCCAAGTGTCAGAAGTGATGTTTGCAAAGACTTATGTGTGCAAACCAGAGCCTGTCGTGCTAAATGAAATAAGCCAGCCTCAGAAAGTTAAAGACAGCATATTCCTTTTCCATGAGAAACCTAAAATATCAGTGAATGAGGGAGGGAGAGAAAGGGGAGAGGACAGGAAACTAGAAGGTAAATTCTTGGACGTGGAGAAGGGGGTTGGGTGGGAAGGAAAGGGATTGTAAGTTATGGAGATGTGCTCTATGTGGATCCGGAGTCCTCAGCAGGAACGTCACTGTTCTGTATTATAAACCCGCATGAATAAAAATGACGTACGTGCAGCACACTTACAGAGATGCGAACAAAAAGTGAGAATATTCTCGAGAAATGTCCACTGGGCCGAGCGCCTCCACCTCGAACCCCTAACAGATGCAGCAGGCCTGGCAGATCCCTTGCACACCCTCATGCTGACGTGCACACTCACACTCGTGCTCACGGCTGTGGAATTTGCACTCCCGAGGCTCTCCTCATAGGCTCCTAGCCCCTCACCTGGCTGCACTCCTTCCCTGCCCTCCTCGCTGAGCAAACGGAAGTCCTATCAGGCAGCCTCACCCTCGCACGCCAGTCCTCCAGGAGGGGGGAAGAGGGCCTGCTCCGTTCCAGAGCCAGCCCCCAGCCCCCAGCCCCCAGCCCCACGCGCGTGCTCCTCTCCCCGCCTCTGTCTGATCCTCCCTGCTCACCTCACGTCCCCCATGGCTGCTCCGTTTCTCCTTCCCCACATTCCACTTCCTGTTCCTGCCTAGGCGTACTCCTGGCCCTCCTGGCCCACAGCCCTGCTCTTGTCCCGGTCCCCCAGTCTTCCCCGGCCATGGCCTCTTGTCTTTTGCAGCTTTGTCTTCTTCAACTGATTTTCTTCTCTTGTCTTTTGCAGCTTTGTCTTCTTCAACCGATTTTCTTTCTTTCTTTTTTTTTTTACGGTACTGGGGATCGAACTCAGGACCCTGAGCTTGCTAGGCAAGCGCTTATTCCACTGAGCTATATCCCCAGCCCCCAACTGATTTTCTAGAACCAGGAATTCTTCTTCTTTATTTTCCTGGTATCGGGAATCAAACTCAAGACCTTGTGCTTGCCAGGCAGGCACTTGTGCCACTGAGCCATATCCCTGGCCCCAAGAACCAGGAACTTTTAAATCTCTGTGTAAAGGGCCAGTTTTTCTTCTTCTCACAGACCCTCTCCCTAAATTCCCTCACCTGGCCTCAAGGATTTGAATGTTATCTAACTAACTGCTGATGACTCTACCTGGCTCTAGACCCAAGTGCTACCCTGGGTTCCACATTTGGAGTGTTGCTTACCTATCTGAGTTCTCCATTTATAGGTCTCCTCAGACACCCCAAACAGGAATGCCCCCCCTAAAAAACCTCTTTGCTCACCCCTGTAAGCCTAGTCCTCTCTGCCCTCTGAGCACCACCAAGCTTTTCTTTCCTGCCATGGAACATGGGGTCATCCTTTGCCCCGTCCCACAGCTAAAGCCAGAAATCAGGGAACTGAACTTGACTTTGTTTGTGGTTCCTCGTTGCCAGCTTGGGGTGCTGACTCCTTGATTCCCAGCGCACATCTCCAGATGACCCTCTTCCTCCCCTTTCCACTGCCTCCAGCCTCATCCAAGCTGCCCTCAGCTCCCTGGGACAGGCGTAGCGGCCCCACCACTGTCTCCCAGCACCTCTTCTTGCCAGCGGTAGAATGATCTACTTACTCCAAACTGAAATGAGACTGATTGCTTCCAGCCTACCACCTCCAATGGCTCGCTGCTACCCAGAGGATGGACCTGGTGCAGACATGCCCCACTGCTGCCGTTACCCACCCCCATGTGCTCTGCATGTCCTTCCCCTCCGTCACCGAAGGGTTCCAAATGTGTCGACTGTCTCACTTCCTGCAACATCTGTCAAGCTTCTTCCTTCTCCGCTCTGCCTGAGATTCTCTTCTATCTCCTCACCCTTTGAATAACTCAGTTGAAAGGCCGCCTCCTCAGAGGGGCCTCCTTGATTATCTATTTAAATAGGTTTCCCAGAGAACCCTTCAGCAGTGGTATGTTCCTTTCATGATTTATATGACTGAAAAACTTTTACTTTGTCAGAAAGAAATCACCTCCTCTTGGAGGCTTTCCATGAGTTAGTCTCCATCAGTTTCCAATTTACCAGCTTGAATGGGGAAATGAAACTGTTTTTCCACTTGGGTAATTGTCCCCTTTGCTGCTTTCACTCTGTCACATAAATTCTTATAATCATTTGGTGCTTCCTTCCTTCTAGACCAGAGTTTTACACAGTACATACTTGGTGCCCGAACTGGATAGTTTGTAGCCCAGCAGCTCTGTAATTGGATGGCCTTATCTTCAAATCAACACCAGTCCTGCTGCTTCCAAGTTCTGTGACCTTGGTCAGACATTCCAGGTACCCATTGCTGTGTAACAAATGGCCCCAAAACTTGATGGCTTAAAACAGTATTTGTTTTGTAGTTTCGACAGGGTCAATGAGTCAACTCAGAGCTGCTCCATGTGTCAGCTGGGGTGGCTCGGAGATGGGCTGAATCATCTTGTGTCTGGTGGTCAGTGGGCCAGAGCTGGAGGTGTTGCTGGAACCTCTCACGTGGCCTGGGATTCCTCCAGTGGGGACTGGATGGATTCCAAGGGTGAGTGGAGAGAGAGATGGAGGAAGGGAAAGAGAGAGAGACAGAGATACAGAGACAGAGACACAGCGAGAGAGGGAGAGAGATAAAGAGACAGAGAGACAAGACAAGGAAAGAGATGCTGCTGACTGGGTAGAAACCACACTGGCTTATGACCTAAATTTGCAAGTCACAGGGTATCATTTTCACCATGTTTTATTGGTGGGGACAGTCACAGAGATCTGTGTAGGTTCAAGGGAGAGGGAACATAGACCCTGTCACTCAATTGGAGGGGTGTCAATGTCACACTGTAAGAATAGCCGTTGGAATGAGGCATGTGTCAGTGTGCCTATCTTTGAAAAAATGCAACCAGCTACAAGAAGTTCTTTAGTATATCTGAGCCAGGGGATGGTGGTGTACTCCCAGCTTCCTGGGAGGCTGAGGCAGAAAAATAACTTTAGCTCAGGAGTTCAAGGCCAGACTGAGCAACATAATGAAATTGTGTTGGGAGCAGGGAGCACGCCACTCTGAGATTTTTTTTTGGTACTGGGAATCGAATTCACAACTTCGCACTTGCCAGGCAGGTGCTTGTGCCACTGAGCTATATCCCTGGCCCATTCTGAGATCCTTTACCAAAGAAAACCACAAAAAAAAAAAAAAAAAAAAAAAAAAACTGAGCCCAGAGCCTGGCACATAGTGAGCAGCCATAGGTCAGACAGCTGCAGGGCTTGCTGGCAGCTGAGGACAGCTACCCACCTGCACACAGCCAGTCTTGCGCTCCCAGCACGTCTCACCTCTTTGCAGTATACCTGTTCTGAACCGACCCCTAACTTACCCCACCTGACCCCTGACCTCCTCCCTAGCAGGCTTTGCTGTCCCCTGGAACTACAGCAAATCTTTCCCTCTCTCCCCACTTCCAAACAACTACAGAGCGGGAAAAAGCCTCAGCCCTGCTCAGCCGGGAGTGTTGGGATGCAGACAGGATGGGTGGTAGAGCTGGGACTCAGGCTCCAGGTGAAAAGGAGGGGGCAGACCACCCTAACCTCAGGACTTTGGTGTGGCCAAGGGCGTGTCTGGGGTGGCTAAGTCCCTTGCACGGACTCACACCATCCCACACCTCCAAGATCCCATCTGTCCAGAAGGTGAAACTGAAGTGCAGACAGGGGCAACAATTTCCAAGAGTACCCAGCATGTCTGTGCCACACCAGAACCAGCCTACAAGAGCACAGACGTCATACCCGGGAGGATCTTGTCTTGCATGCGTCAGACCAGACCACGTGGGGACCCAGAGGTCTAGACAGTGGGAGGGCCTGCCCTGGGTCGCCAATCCCAACCTTCCATGCCACTGCCTAGCACAGGTGCTCCAGGGCCATGCTAGGCCGCCCGCTGGACCTGCGGTCCATCTCTCCTACACTGTGTGCTCCACAAGGCCAGGAATGCACAAGCCCACCCTGGTGCCTGTGTTTACAGGGTGTGTGGGGGGAAGGTGGGGGAGGTTCTTGTGGAGAAGATGGGAATGTCCCAGGGGAAGGGCTGAGCAGCCCTGCTCCTCTCCTGGCGCCATGGGGGGACACCTGGAAGATCACAGGGCATCACATACTTGGATCTGGATGAAGTCATGCTTTGGGTGAAAAGGGACTCCTAAAAGGAGAGAGGACAGAGACTGAGACGTTGACTTGGTGCCAGGTGTATGTTGGGGGGGTGGGGGGCAGGGGAGAGGTCAAAGAGGAGGAGGAGGAGGAGGAAGGAGAAAACGGGCAGGAGGAAGAAAAGGGGAAAGGGGAGGGAAAAGAGGAGCAAAAAGAGGAGGGGAGAGAAAGCAAAAGGGACTAGGGGAAGAGGCTGGAGCCCTGCCCTCCTAGGACAGGGGCCTTTCCAGGGCCAGCCGCCAGTCCTAGCGTAGCTAAAGAACTGACTCAGCCTCTTGCTTTGCTGTGGTCCAGCTTTGGGGTAGCGAGGTAGGATGGGTCTGCGCGGGCGCTGAGATGGGTCCAGGAAGCTGTACCAGACTGGAAAATCCACAGCGTCTCAAGGAACCTTGGAGACAACCCGCGAAGGAAAGAAACCACGCCTACGAGACTGGGGCTTCGGGGTCACCCTGATGGCGGGGCTCCGAGAGACCGTGTGGGAGGCTCAGGGCAACGTCCCCTCCCCGTGCCAGCCCATATGGGGGCCAAAACCAACTCCCCAAGCATCCACTGTTCTGACACCTCGCAATGGGTCGCCTCCGTTTTGGCCACACAGGGCCTGAAACCTGGATGAAACTCGGGTAGGGGAGACGGGTGCATGTTTGGGATCCCCGGCGGTTAAGTCAGTGCAGACCTGGGCGTGCACTCCGGGTTGCACGGTGCCTATGGGAGGAGAGGGAAGCAGAGGCAGGAGTCCGAGCACTGCCTGGAAGCGTAAGGTTGGGTTCCGTCCCCCCTACCATGGGCCCTGAGGCGGTCTGAGGTTGTCGCTGGCCTCCAGTTTACGCATCTGTAGGATGGGATCGCGAGGTGCGCGCTGCAAGGTTGAAGGGGGCGGAGTTCGCGCACGCTCAGCACAGGGCAAGGGGCGCGGTGCTGAGCGTGCATGGATGCGGGCTCCCGCGTTCTGAGGTCCAGCCGGCCTCTGCCGGGGAACCCTGGTCCCCGCCGCGCACACGGTCCCTGCGCAGACGCTGGGAGCCTGGGCGCCTCCGCCGGGTGCGACTTCCCGGCCCGCGGGGGAGGGGACGGCGGCAGAGCCGAGGAGGACCGAGCCGGGCCCGCGGCTGCCCGGGCCTGCCTGACCCTCGAGGGGGTCGCTGTTGCCTCGCAGATCCCTCCTTTGCTCCGAGCCTGCGTCCCTCCCCGCCGCTCCCGCCGCGTCCGCCTTTTGTTCGCGGAGCCGCGCGCCCCCGAGCCGAGGCGGCGGGGCGGGGAGCTGGCGGGGCTGCGCGGGGGGCGGGCCGCGCCGGGCGGAGCCGGGGCCCGGGCTGCTGCCGGACTCGGAGCCCGGGGCAGCGATCGGCGTGGGGGCGGCGGGGGCCCGGGTGCACTCCGGGGGCGCGGCGAGGCCGAGGGGGCGGGCGCCGGGCGGAGCCGCAGCCGAAGCCGGGGCGCCTGGAGGCGGTCGGGCCGGGCCCTCCGCGCGCAGAGCGGCTCAGAGACCGCGCGGCGGGGATCCGGGCCGGAGCTCAGGCCCCGGACTGAGGGGGCTGGAGAGCAGTCGCGGCGCGAGTCGCCGGAGCCACGCCGAGGCCGGGCAGGCGCGGGCCATGCGCGCAGCGCGCTGAGGCCGCGGGAGGCCGCGATGGAGGCGCCGGCGGTCGAGCCCCCGACGCGGGGCTGCGGCCCCCCGCCCGCCCCGACCCCGGAGAGGAAGAAGAGCCACCGCGCGCCGTCGCCGGCCCGGCCCAAGGACGTGGCCGGCTGGTCTCTGGCCAAGGGCCGCCGCGGCCCAGGCCCTGGCGCCGCTGCCGCCTGTAGCGCCGCGTCTTCGGCGCGGCCGGACAAGAAGGGGCGCGCGGTGGCGCCCGGAGTGCGGGGTGCGGGGACGCGAGTGGCCGGGGTCCGCGCCGGGGTCCGCGCCAAGGGCCGCCCGCGCCCAGGTGCGGGCCCGCGCCCTCCGCCGCCGCCGCCCAGCCTCACCGACAGCAGTTCGGAAGTATCCGACTGTGCGTCCGAGGAGGCGCGCCTGCTGGGTCTGGAGCTGGCGCTGAGCAGCGACGCGGAGTCGGCAGCGGGGGCCCCGGCGGGGACCCGCACCGGGCAGCCGCCCCAGCCCGCGCCGGCCTCACAGCCTCCACGGCCGCCCGCCTCCCCGGAGGAGCCGTCGATGGCCGCGTCGTCGGTAGGCAGCAGCCGCCTGCCGCTCAGTGCTTCGCTCGCCTTCTCCGACCTCACCGAGGAGATGCTGGACTGTGGGCCAGGCAGCTTCATGCGCGAACTGGAGGAGCTGCGCTCCGAGAACGACTATCTCAAGGTGCTGCACCGAGGGACTGGGGGGGGGCACGGAGGGGCCGGGAGGCGCCAAGGGGGTGGGGGGACGGGCTGACCTGGGCCCCCGGGCCTGAGGCACCAACCGACCACTTTCCCACTGAACAAGCTGTGGAGGGGGCCGACACTCTTTGAGGACTCCTGAGGTCAGTGCTTTATTTGGGAAGCCCTCTTCTGAGAACAGACTTGGTTAGGACACTTTTCAGAAGGCCCTGATTCAGAAAGTGGGGAATTGGAGGATGCCTAGATGAGTGGGGGTGGGTAGGCACTGAGGGGCCGGACCTCTACTTTCAGCCAGTGGAACCCCTCCCCCAGGCCAGCAAGCTGTGGTTGTGGGTAGTGGAGGCCCTCCTTCCTGGGGCAGGCATTGGTGATCACGCTGCCAGGAAAACCTGTGGCCATCCCCTGCCAAGGAGAGGCTGGAACACAATTCTGAGTCTTCATGCAGGGCTTCCCCAGCACAGGCTTGTCCCTGCCTGCCGTTCAGGGCGGGTCCGGTTTGAAAGCATGACATCTGGGAACATCCCCTTGGCTAGAGTCCACTTCCGCCCAGTCTAACGGTCCTCCAGCCTGGGAGGGTGATGTCGTGGGAGAGCCGGTGCAGAGGTAGCTTCCTAAATCGCAGTGTACTGTCTTCTGCCCTCTGCGCTGCAGGTTTTGAATACACCACTGCCCCACTGGCCTTTCTTGCTCACTATCTCAGGCCTTCCCACGTTCTCAGTGGGAGAAGGAATGCCGCCTGCTTGAAAAGAGCATTCCCTGAGGACATGTGGGGACCTGGGACTTTCCCAGGGGAACTGGCTTTGCCTTGGCCCTTTCAGTGGACATTAGCACATCAGTCACTACCAGCCTGCATCACCTGCTACCTGGCACCAATGTTTGCTGTAGGGACAGTCTAGCCCTCTCGTGTTAACCTTGTTCTGGGAAACTGGAATCATAGGCTGTACTGCCACAGGCCAGGCACAGTTTTGGGAGAGACCGAAATGTTGCCTGCACTTGTCAGTTGATAGCTTGGCATAGCACCCAGAGTGCCCCTGGCTGGGAGCCAGGGAAGTAACAGCACTCTGTTGGTTTATGTCTGCCTGCAGCACTTAACTTTGCTATGTGGTGCTTTGGGCCAAAGGTTTCTCCTTCTTTAAGAGTTGGTGTCTTTCTCAGTTGTGCCTCTCACATGTGTTTAGTAAATGCTTGTAGAATAGAGCAGGGTCTGTCTGAATTAGACCCTTCCTCAGGCCAGATCTCAGTTTCTCCGTCTATTAAGTGGGAAGATGTGTCTTCCCAAAGGCCCTCTTCAGTGGTGATGATCAGAGGTTCTGTCTGCCCTTCTAGTCTTTCCAAACCAATGGTGGAAAAAGTGCAAGTGGGAGGTGGGAGGTGGCAGGAGGAAGGAGAGGTTGAGTTGGAAGAGCAGGACCTCTGGGGCCTGGCCTCTGGGTGCTTCTAGAACTCTCAGCCTGAGCTGCTCCATACCCAGACCCGGAACCCCTCACCCTCACTGTCCACCCTGGCAGAGAAGGAAGGGGTCACAGTGATTTGCATCACGGTCTCTTCATGCATCCACCCCATGGGCTCCTGTCCGTTCCAGGAGGTCATCATATAGAATCCCCAAATCTGCCTGGGCCACCTGTGCCTGTTTAGAAGGGAAAGTGGTCCCAGGAGTTTGGGAATTGAGCATATGGTCTCACAGGGCCCAGGGCCCCACTGGGAATAGACCAGTGCCTGGGCTAGGGCTGAGCCCCGGTTTCTACCATCTGTTCAGGCTTCACACTTAAGCCTCAGGCCACTACTGGAGCTGGGATCTGTAGTTTCCTGACTGATCTTGGGCAAATGACTTACTGTTTGTGCACCTATTTTCTCATGTGTTAAAGTGGGACCATCACACATCTTCCACCGTTAAGGATTAGATGAGATAATGTGTACAAACACCACTAGAGTGCCTGGCGTGCAGTAAACCTCGGAGTACCCGAGATACCACTGCTCTCAAGAGAGGTGGGGAGCACCTGTCGTGTGGGTTCTGTGGGTGCGTAGTCTGCCCTCCTCCCCACCTGTCACAGGCTGAGCTCTTTCTGCTAGCCCCTCATTCACTCATTTATTCACCAGCTCTTCATAGAGAGCCTGCTGGGTGCTGGTGCAGATCTGGGAACACGAAGGTGAACAGTGTTGAACTGCCTGTTTCCAAGGTGCCTCGGAGAGACCAAGGTTAGACAGTAGCGGCAAGATAATGCACAGTACAGATCGTGGTAAGGGTAGAGAAGGGTAAGTGTGCCAAGGGCACCAGGGTAGAGCCAGGGCTTAGGAAGGCCAAGAGCTGGGATGACAGGGAGCCAGCTGAGTTAGGAGGTGCAGGAAGAACGTTTCAGGCGAGGGGAAGTTGGAGGAGGCTCGGGTTTGAGAACAGTGTTGAGACCAGAGAAGGGAAAGAGATTGGTGAAAGAGGTGAGCAAGGGCAGACTATGCTCATTCTTGCTGTGCCCTTGGGCCAGTCCCTTGACTCCTCTGAGGTTTTGTTCCCCTGGCTGCTGACCTCCCGCAAGCAGAGTGAAGACTGAATGTGGGCCGTCAGTGTCGGGGTTAGGACAGGAGGCGTGGTTTTGTTCATCCCTCAGATGGTAAACTGAGGCCGGAGCAGGGAAGGGGCTGGCTCCAGGTCTCAGAGCAAGCTCTCCCAGAAGTTAGGAGTTGGAGTAAGAGTGTGTTAAGATCCTGTTTCTTGCCTCTCTGGTGCACTTGGTTTCTGATATACACAAATTAGGTAACTGGGGAAAAGACTTGCCAGTTTGTCCAGCAAAGGCTGGGATTGGGTTGAGCAGAGGATACCTGAGTACATGGGTGGCCCTGTTCAAGTTCATCTCCCAGCTGGGCACTGGGGACACTGAGGACTGAGCCAGGAAAGGACTGTCCAGCGGCTCCGGATCTCCCAGATCTCCTGGATCTCCCATCTCATGAGGCCCTCCCACGCGAGCCGAGTGAGGAAAGTGTATGAATGGAACAACTCTCTCCCCGTGAAAAGACGGGAGAGACAGTAGTAAGCTCACTTGAATTATTCAGAGGGTGGATGACCTTGGATGCTTTGATACAAACATAGGGTTTGTGGAAAGCAGTTTGTAATCAGTCCAAAATGTTGGTGGTTGTGATTTCTTGAGGAATGTTCAGGGGAGATTTATGTGGTGGCTACAGTCCCAAGGTCCCTGCTAGCCAAGAAAGTCTGAAGGTTATTGACTGTTGAGGTTACACATCGAGAGATGCAGCTTTATCTACAGAGCAGGCACAGCAACTGTATTTGACCTTCAGAGCCCTGGTGGTCTGAGTTCACCCATGACCACTAAAAGCTACCCATCTGTCATGGGGAGGGGTCAGGCTAGGAACTCACTGGTGGGATTGGAAGAATCAGAGCTGGGCTCTGGGACCCAATTCTGCCATTTGCAGTGTGGCTGTGGACAAGTTACTTGGCCTCTATTGAGTTCCTTTTTTTCCTTCATCTATACGCTGTCTGGACAACCTCAGAGGATTGTTCTTAGCGGTCAGGGAGGTAGGAATAGACAAGAAAACATTTTGCAAGCAGTGAAATCCCACATCTCATGGGGAATTGTTATTACTCTTAACTAATGAGCAGGCAGGATGTTTGTCTATGTGTTCATTTTTGGAGGAACTAGAGAAGCCAGGAGAATGGATTTCCTCAGCTTTAGAGTATTAATAAATCAGGAGCTGCTCCAGGGATGACAGGAAGGTGTGACTGCATTCGCTACTCTGCACATGGCCACTAGGAAGCAGGCTCCCCACCTCCCTGGACTTCTAGACCTGTCTTTGAGGTGCTAGCAGCCTAGATGTCTATTGAGAAGGACCCAGAGGAAGTACTTCATGGATCCCAGTTCCCATTACAGGGATGTGTGAACCGAGGTTCCAGCTTGTGTGGCCGGGATTCCCACCCCAGCTAGTCTAACTCAGGGTCCTGTTCTTTCTACAGTGGGACCAGTGCGGTGAGCTTTCTGTTGCCAAGAGTGTAGGGCGTGGATTGGTGAGAGGGATCCTGTCATGGGCCAGGCTCTAGACTAGATTTGTGGAGGGCAAGTGGTGCATAGGACAGGCTGAGGGCCTGGAGCTGCAGGTGGGGGTAGGGGATACGTGCACATGTCCCTGGATGAGCAGCTGTGTCTTCTGTGGGGTAAGCATGCCTGCCCAGCGGCGTTAGTGCTCGGGAAATATTAGCGCGCACCCCAGTCATCACCTTTCTCCAACCTGCTCCTTGTCCGTTCATTCATTCATTCAGCGAGTGTTTTCTGAGTGCCTCCTCCTGTGTGCCAGGCTGCACCACAGGCCACTGTATGTAGCTCTTCTATTTTCAGCTCCTGAACGATGCAGGGGGAGAGAGTTCCAGTATGTCACTGGAGAAGGCTGGTTCCTGCCCAGAGTCCCAGCTTCCCCCATGGGACTGAGAGGTGGCCTGAAGGAGCCTGCTTCAAATCCTGGGTCTCTAAGAATCCTCAGCTGTTTGCCTGTCACAGCGGGAGGGGACAGCTCCTACTAGATGAAAAATGTGAGGCAGTGACTACGTGGCCTGGGTGGACAAGGAGCTCTTAGGACTGCCAGCATTCCTTGAGGAGCTGGGTACACACTGTCTCGTACAAACACATGTTCACAGTGCAAGCTCAGAGACCTCAGTCACTCACAGTCTCACAGATACATCCAGGGAAATGCTGATGCTGTAGGCTTCAAGAAGCATCTCACTGGGTGTTGTGGCACACGCCTCTAATCCCAGCCCTCAGGAGGCTGAGACAGGAGGATTGCTTCAAGTTTGAGGCCAGCCTGGGCTAAGGCTAGCCTGAACTACATAGTGAGACCCTGTTTCACAAACAAACAAAGCGTTGGAGGATCTACACTGACAGATGTACATGGACCTGTGTGAGTGTCCCACCTCCTGCCTCCCACACCTACATGTTACCAAATGGATTCACACCCACTCACACAGTCGAGGAGGCCCCAGGCTAGGAAACAGCTTTACCCATGCATCTCACAGCCCTAGACACACTCTCATGTGTCCCAGAGACGGACATGCAGTCTGGAGATGCCGTCAGGTGTGTTGGAAGTACTCATACATACTTGAGCACACGCACTCAAACCCACACAGATGTTATACACGTGTGCCAGCCTCCACCGAAAGCCACAGGTCCACCATGCCACGTGGCAGCCACCTTCTTACCACCCAGGTGCCCCTACTGCCTCTTTCCTAAAGAGCAGCAGATTTTCACACTTCCCTGAGGCTCAACAGACACCCACCAAGGAGATACTCCCCCAAGACATCACGTACATGTGACGCAAGGTCATGTACACAGAAGCAGGGGCACAAGCGCAGACTGTACAAATGTGAGGCAGGTAGTGTTTGCAGAAGCAGGGTATACACACTACAGTCACACATCCATGCACATCCCAGCTGTGACACTTGACCCTCACACAGACACACAGGAAATTCTGCTTGGTCTCCCTGGAGCTGATCTGCACAGACTCCTGCTGTGCTCTGCTGCCCTGCAGGCTTCCTTCCATGGCGCTGGGAGCCATGAAGAGTGTGGCCAGGGGGTGATTTTGTAACCTTTTGGATTTGAGGGTTCCGGGAGGCTGACTGGGGCTGGGTGGCTGTGGATGCGGGCTAGCGGGTCCCCAAGTCGGGAGAAGGTGTGCCAGAGATCCCTGGGCCTCTGAGGGCAGGTGTTTGGATCTGGGTCCCCACGGGGCTCAGTGAAATGGACAGATGCCAGGCTGCCCAAGAGAGGAACATGCCGTCAGGCAAGTCCCCGCTAATCTAAGAATTTCCTGCTTGCCCTCTCCTCCGTTCCTGTCTCTGCTGGGGGCGGTGGATGGCCATGCCCCACCCATTTGTGAAGGGTGCCCAGTTGTGGCCTGGAGATGATGATGGAGGCCAGCAGAGGTGTTGGGCACTCAGGAGGGGCTGGGTGGAGGTCCTAGAGGAGAGGACATTATAGCTGGGAGGGCCTTGAGTGGCCATCTTTGGGCCCTGCTCCTGGAATAGTGCCTGCTCCTTAGAGGAGCTCAGTGAAATCGGTGTGTGTGTTTAAATGAAAGACGGGTCAGGCTGTGGAGGTGGGCTGCAGGTTTGAAAAGAAGAGCTGGAGACAGCCTGGGGTGGAAGGTTGGGGAAGGGAGTTGGGCCCGCCTGGGAGGAGCATTGAGTGGCTGGGAGCTGCTTTGTTTCTTTGTGTCTGTAACGTTGGGCACAAGGAGGCCTGGCCTGACTCAGGATCCTAGGGATGGGGAGAATAAAGGCAGTAGGGTCTCACAGGCAGTCTCTGTCTTTGGGATGAGGTCTGGGACCTAACCTCACTTTGTCATCTCCTCCCTGTTCACAATGTCCCTGTGCAAACTCCCTCGCCCAGCCTCAGTCTTCCTGCCTGTAAAATGGGAATGCAGTCCCTTTCTTGCAGCACTTAGGAGGATTACAGTTCAATTGTATGACATGCCCAGTGCTGTCCTGAGCACAGAGGAAAGGAAGGAGTCCTATGTCCCATGTAGCCTCTGAGTCAGAGGGAGACCCCAAGAGAGGAACTTGGGGCAAGGCAAGGGCCTGACTCAGCCAAGATTCTTCCTGGTCATTCCCCCACTCTCCACATGTGTGAGCTCATCTGCAGTCCCATTCACGCCCCTTGGGTGCAGGAAGGAACTCAGGCTGGGGTGGGGAGAAAACCAGAGACTGGGGTGTTCTGAGCTGGGCTGGCCTGGTGTTAACTGGGGTCCCCAGGGTAGCACTGCCTGTGTGTTCACTGGCTGCCCTGAGGGGTGACGAGAAGTGGCGGTGGGAGTACCAGGCTTCCCAGCAGCTCAGAGAGTGACAGCGACAGACCTGGGCTGGAGTCCTGCCTCTGCCTTTCCTTTGCTGAGCTTTCCCTTTATGAGCCTCAGTCTTCCTACCTGAAATGGGCATACTGATGGTGTTTGCCCTTGGGGTTGCTGTGGGGTTAAACAGGAGACAGCAGCGATGTAAGGAGATTAGGCTCATTAGTCATCGTTCATCCGGGCTCCGCCCTCACGCTTAGCATCGCCTTGCTGTGGTCTGGGTCCTTCTCAGCAGGGGCTGTGCCTGCCTCTGGGTGTGGCTTTGTGGATCATGGCCAGGGCTGCAGCCCGGGAGGAGCGCACGGAGCCGAACTGCACGGTGGGTACTCCAGGACACATCTCTCCCCTGCATGCCGCACACCGGGGCCCCTGCTGCCTCAGTCCCTCTCCCCTGGATGCCTGGAGCCAGTGCCTCAGACTCAAGTGGGTGCCTTTGCGAACGGAGAGCCGCCTTGGGCTCCTGCACGCTCGGGCGGAGCGAACAGTTTCCCAGTGCCGGCCACACAGAGACAGTGGGCAGTTTGGGGGTCCTGCAGCTGTGTGGGGTCAGCCAGTCCTGCCTGGCTCTCGGGGTCCTCACTGCTTATGCCATCCTCTCCCTTCTGCCCCTCCCCGGCCCTGCCCCAAGGCTGAGTGGGGCCTATGTGGTGCTCCCAACCCGCTCCACCCAGGTTCCAGCCTGCTCACGCTCTGCACAGCAGCTGCTGCAGGCCCAGCCCTGCGCTCTTCCCACCCCGGCCTGTGCCCTGGCAGCTCCCTGTTCGTCACTGGTTTTCCCAGCAGCTGCTCCTGCTCCCTGTGGGCTCTTGTGTTAGACAGACCGTGGAGTTTCTCGGAGGCTCCTTCGGGGCACTCGCCCAACTATGATTGCATTATTAATTACAGGTTTCATATCAGCCCTTCCTCCTTGTTATGTGTGGGGGCAGGGATCTTCTAAGGTACATAGCCCCTGTCAGCTACACAGGTGTGCACTGAAGCCCAGAGAGGTTAAGATGCTTGCCAGCAGTCACACAGCAAATAAGTGGAACAAAGATAAGGTTTCGTGGTATTCTTTCTAGGATGTGAACAGGAGGATGGCAGGAGCAAAGGCTCAGATTATGGGGTGTCCCAGACATCAGGTCTGAGTCTTGGGATCCTTGAGCCCCCCTGTTGATTCTTGGAGCCTCATTTCCATTCCCAGAGACCTCATCTCCATGCGCTATTGGAGACTTGGCTGTAGCCCAGAGGCCCTTGGGGGTTGTTTTCAACATAATCCAAAGCTGCCTTCCTTCCTGTTCACATGGTGAGGACAGCAGAGACGCTGACAGACACTCGCCCGTGTGAGGCCTCGAACGGGGCAGTGAGAAGTCGGTGTCCAGGCATATCCCCCGCCCCCAGCACGCTCACGCTCACGCATACACACTCGCGCACACACCTGTCCTCTGATGGGGAACATCTGGGTCATGCGCAGAGCTGCACAGACCTGGCAGGCTGGTTCCTGACCGACTATGGGACCTTCCTGTTCCTGAGCCTCCATTTGGGCCTCTGTACAGTAGGACTAAGGTAATAAATAACAGCACCCTCCTTGAAAGTATCCTCAGAGTGCAAGAGATAATGGCTGTTTCGGCTCTGCCTGGTCTCTATCTGGCACACACCAAATCCTGGCAACGTTAGCTATTGTTATCCCAGTCCCGTTTTAAGGACTCAGTCTTGTTTACAACACCTTGGCTGGGCCTGAAAGCTGGCTGTGCCACTCAGGGTGTAACCTTGGGCAACATGCACGACCTCTTTAAACTCGGTCCTCACCCGTTTGGAACTACCTAAGGTAAAAGGAGGAATGTATGGTGCCTGGTCTGTGCTAGGCTCAATCAACCTGCCAGTGATCTGTGGCGTTGGAGATGCGGGGCCAGGACCCTCCTTTTCTCTGAGAAGCAGAACCCTGTAGGTCTCCAGGAGTGGGCAGCCTCCATGCCTATAGCTGCAAGGGCACCATGTGGCACAGTGATGCCTGGCTGGGCACCACCCTCCTCCAGGACCTCTGACCTTAACTCTGGTAAGACCGGAGCCCCACGCCCACCCGAAGAGGCTAAGCTGGATGCCATAAGCTGGGAAAGAGGAGCCCACAGTCCCTGCCTGCTCAACACTGGGCTTGTCCCTGTCCCCCCGCAACAGGCTTCAGTGCCCTCTCTGTGATAGGACGGAGTCTTCGGGTTCCTACCCTGGTGGTTGTGCCCAGTTTGCATTTGGGCAGAGAGGGAAGAGGAGGTTTTTGCAATCCCCTCCTTGGGGGCAGGTATGATGATCTCATCTGGAATCTTGACAGACCCCTGGGAGACCAGCAGAAGGGACAACAGATGGCTGCCCTGCCCTCTTGGGTGGGACTGGCATGCTGCTCCTGTGGCTACTGTTGGCCTACCCTGCTGGTCAGTTCTTCTAGGGCTGGGATGAGTGGATGGGCCAGGGCTGGGGACCAGTGGCCTTGAGCCAGGGTGGCAGATGGACAGGCAGCCTGGGCCTTGGCCCAAGGGAAGGACTGTGGTAGCCGGGCAGTGTGGGAGAGGAGGGCCAGGCAGGGATCCTCTTCCTGTTCTGAGCCTTCCGCTTAGCTTGTCGTTCCTGGGTCTGTCTGTGCGTCAGCCAGTTGGGCCCCTGGGGCCTGGAAAGAGGCAACACGCTTGGGTCAGGGCTGGAGGCTGCAGCCTCATTGATCAGCTGAGGTCTTAAGCTTCCATAGACCTCAGCTTCACAGAATCAAAGACGTAGGCTCAGAGTGTCACGCTGACCGGAAGTGGCTTGCTGCAGTGAGATAGTCACCCTGCCCCCTAAGGCCTAGCTGTTCATTTGGCAGCTGTTGTGCCACTGCTGTGTGTGCCCTGCATGGGGCTGGCTGCACCCCAATTATTACCTCCTAGTGCTAGAGACTTTCCACAAGCAAACGGACAAGCAAAATGTGAGCATCACAGGTGAGCTTGTGATGCCTACCATGAAAGAAATCAAAGGTGAAGGTGGACATAACAGGCCTCGTGGGAGGCCGCTCTGAGGAGGTGGAGGGCACGAGGCAGAGCTGAGCTGCTGAGCGGAGGGGAAGGGCAGAGAAATCTTGCAGAGTAGTGGGTGCAAAGACTTGGATGGCACAAGTCAGGGGTCTTCTGTTGTGGGGGGTGGGGCAAAGGGCTGGAATTCAGACAAGGAGAAGAGGCTTGAGGGGGGTGAAGGTGAGGGGTAAGCAGGGCCGGCCAGTGGGACTGGCACCCCTGTGACAGAATTGGGGTTTCCTTATGAGTGTAGTGGAAAGTCCACCCCGTGGAGATTTTGTTGTGCTTTGTTTTTGTTTTTTGGTCAGGTATGTGTGTGCACGTGTGCACACACGCACATGCACACAGATGTGCTGGAGATCATGTGAAGCCAGTGCTGTACCACCCCAGCCCAGGTCAGGTGTACTGAGATATAATTTATATACAGTAAAATGAGTTTTAATAAATGCGTCCAGCTCTGTAACCGTCTCCCTAATGAAAACAGAGAGCAGGGTGCATGGTGCTCAGCAGAGTATTTGCCCAGTGTATGCAAGGCCTGAGTTCCATCCCTAGTCCTCAGTACTGCTGACAGAGACAGAGACAGAGACAGAGACAGAGACAGAGACAGAGAGGAAAGGGGAGGAGACCTTGCTTCTGCCTTCAAAAACCTTGTGTCCTATTGGTTCCTTCCCTGGCCCTCAGTTAGCTGGGGGCATTGCTGAGTTCAGACCACTCATTGTCACTTGCTGTGTTTCTGAAGAGGGACCTCATGTGTGGTCACTTTTCTCTCCTACAGGGCAGTTCCATCATCCAAGTGTCTGCAGTCACATGTGCAAGGGTCCCCAGAGGACCCCAAATCTACACTTCTTCCTTCTGTCCTCCTTGTACAGATTCGTCACCTTACATTTGTATGCATTTCTTGCAGAAAGGAAGCCTTCTTAGAATGTGTAAGGTGTAGTTTGAAAGCGGAGCTCCGCTGCCTCTGCTTCTTGCCCCGGAGGTGGACCAGGGTTTGGGATAGCAACCTGGGCCCCGCAGAGGAGGTATCTTCTGAGGGGACAGAGGTTCCTTCTTATTTTGTGTCATGGCTGCCTTTAAGCCCTCTGCTGAGAATGACTTTCAAGATTTAGGTTTTACATTTTTAGTAGGAAACACAAAGAAAACCCAATATATTGAAACACCGTTATTAAATTAGATTCCACGATTATGAAATAGTCATATGCATGTTCATTAACTCCTGAACTCTTGTGGCAGGTCTGTTAACTACTGTAATCTCAAAGCACTGATGAGTGTAAACAATATTTTGACACTTCTGCAACAACTGTCACAGGGCATGAAAATATCTGTGATTTCTTTCGGTGACAAAGTCACAGGTGCTGCTAACAGGTGCTGCTAATACAACCCTGGTTTGTTCTCTGGGTTCAGAATAGAAGGAAATGCTAATTTTTAGTTAGAAGTGCAATGGCAGAGTTTATAGACTCCTTGAATCATGATTCAGAGTAGGGGTCCTAAGGGTAACGACCCACCTGGGCGGGCTTGGGCACGATGCACCATCTCGCTGAGCTTCTCCGTGACTCTTCATCTGTAGAACAGGGATGAGGACTCCTGGCTTGCCTCACCCAGGGCTTTCCACAAGGACCCGTGAGATGATTCTCATGGAATGCCTTTGTAAACTGTGGAGCACTGTGCTGCTCTTCAAGCCTAGCTATTATTAGTAGCAGTATGAGCTCATGTAGAGTCCTCTGGCCCAGCCTGGACCCAGAGACTCTTCCTGGCCAGTTCCCTAGGTCTCTTGGGAACCAGCCCCAGGGCAGGAGAGCTCTTCTCTGAGAGGCTGCTTCCTGCAGGCTGCCCTCAGGGATCGGGTCACTGAGGTGGACAGAAACACACTTTGCAGGGAGGGAGGGGAGGCTTCCTGGGCAGACAGACCCCATCCACCCTCCTGGAATGGCATGGAGGTCTGAGAGCAACTCAGGATCTGGCCAGATCCCTCTGCCCCTTTACAGCTGGCCTGGGGCTGGGGATAGGAGGGCTCACTGCTTCTGCTGTGGAGACCGTGGCGAGCAGCTGTACATCTCTTCAGTCTTTCTTCGATAATGTGTCTGCCCATGGGTGGTGATGCCCCGTACCCTATCCTGTCCTGGCTCATTCTGGGGACCAACCCTGGTAGAAGGCAGACTTGAAAACACAAGCACAACCTAAGGTTGTCAGCACAAGAGACCATAGGGGTCAATGTTGGGGCCATTCTAGCGCAGGGATGAGCTGAATGAACCTGGAGAGCACACAGCAGTGGCCCCGGCCCAGCATGGCTTATCTCGTATGGGATCCGGTTCCAGTTTTCTTTTGCTGGCGCAGCTCTGGGAAACTCAGTTTCCTCCTCTGAATATCAGAGCATTTTTAGCGCCTGCCTTAAAGGGATGGTAAGGGGAAGGTAATGCGTGTATGCACCTGGCTGGGGGTGAGCGGGTTTTCAGGTATTGTGGATTCAGGTGCTGGGGGCAGGGGAAGGACCAAGTGGGGAGGTAGAGACCTGCTTTTCAAGGAATCAACATATATTAGGTGTGTGTACTGTTTTTATTTTATTTATTTATTTATTTATTTTTGTCTTTTTGGGACAGAGTCTCGCTATGCAGTTCAGGCTGGCCTTGAGCTAGCTTTGTAGCCCAGGGTGGTCTCGAACTCGCAATGATCCTCATTCCTCAGCCTCCCAAGTGCTGGGATTGCAGGTGTGCACCACCACACCCAGCTTGTACTGTTTTTAAAAACCACAAACTGGGGCCGGGGGTGTAGCCCAGCACACAGCACCTGCCTGGCAGGCATGAGGCCCTGAGTTCTAGTCCAGGTACCCAAAACAAAACAAAACAAAAAACACAAACTAAAACCCAAAACATAAATAAAACCAAAACACAAACATAAATCATCAGTGTAGTTTAATATTTGCTAATTTTACATCCTTTTGTTATGTATATGTAGGGAAGTCATAGGGTTTGTAAATTCAATTTAAGTAAAGTTTAAGACCATATATTTTATGGTAAATGGCCTTTGATGTAAGATGACCAAAGCACTGATATTATGTATTTGCTCTAAAATAGATAATAGAATTAATAGAATTATAGGAGTTTTATTTCTCAGATATTAAAAGTTACTTAATAAAGACTGGTTTCCATTAAAAAAAAAAAAAGAAAGAAAGAAAACTACCTGCTTTTTTCTAATGTCCCGCAGTCAATAAACCAGCGATGACTGTTGACCTGAGTAAAACAAACCTGGAGAAAGGGAAGTGCTGACTGGTCCCTGCGACAGATAGGCACCCTGTCCCTGCCCCCCATCTTCCCATCCGGTCCCCGTTGCGCTTTGGCTTGGAGAATCCAGGCGCACTTCAGGGGCAGTGCTGGGAAAGAGGGGTACTTGAAGTCAGGGTAGAGCGTGGAAGGGCTCGAGGCTGCGCCTGTTTTGCCTCTTTCCCAGTTTCTTTAGGGTGGCCTTGGGCCCCCAGGCTCTGAGGTCGGTACTGCCAGGCAGTATGACCTTTTGTGTCCTTGGTGGAACTTGAGATTTGGGGTTCCCCCTTCTTTGGAGAGACTCCAACAACCTTGCTTTTGCAGCCGCTTGAGTCAGCTCCGCGGAATCAGCGGAGCTTGGTGCCCTCTTCTCTACTGCTGGGCTTGCCTGTAAAGGGGCTGGGGAGCCCGTGCTCCCCCATCCCCCAGCAGAACCCCCGGCTCCCTCGGGTGCATCTGTCACCCAACAGCTTCCCTGGAGTGAAGCCTGACCGTAGGACTGAGGACTCCAGAGGATGCCTGGGCTCAGCATGGACTTGGAGCCTCTGAGGAAGAACAGAGTCCCACCCCTGGGGTGCTCCCCATGCCCTGCACCTCAGACCTGCAGTTGCCACCCCTCCACCCGCCCCCACCTCAGGCCTGTAGTCACCAGCTTCTGCTGCCCACATCCCAGCAGACGCCCGTGCAGGCCACAAGCTTGCTTTTGTCAACTTGCCCTCTCGTGGGCCCGTGCCAGGAGGGACTGGCCCACGTTCTGTCTGCAGCTGGGACAGGCCCCCTCCCCAGAGGTCTGCACCCCCAGCCCTGGGAAGGACTGGCGTGGCTGCAGCAGCCTGTTTATGAACGATGGTCTGTGGTGGAGGGCGGCTTTAGGGAGACAGCTGCTCATGTGCGGAGAGCGTTGGCTCATTCACTGCCTCAGTAGATGCTTGTTGAGACCCTGCCTGTGTTGGGCCTGGGTGGGGGAATTGTGATGAGAGATGGGACTTTTGCCCTTTTAGGGGAAAAAAAAAGGTAGAAATCCCTTGGAGTTTCTGATTCAGTAGGTCTGCATTGGGGCCTGAGTATTTCTAGCAAGTTCCCCAGTGACACTGATGCTTCTTCAGGGTCCACGCCTTGATTTAGGACCAGGTGCAGGAGTTATGTGTGATTTATATTTTCTGGTTTTTTTAAAAAACTGCCTCTGTGATCATGTTTTATTTTCATAAATAGAAAAATCAGTTACTGGGTTCGAATGTAGCTCAGTGGTGGAGCATTTGCCTAGCATGCATAAAGCCCTGGGTTCAATCTCCAGCACCATACACAGAAAAGAGAAGAGAAGAGAGGAGGGGAAAGTCAGTTACTAAAATACCCAGTTCCCCAAAATGACTCTAGTGCTCTGGATGTGATCCTACATGAGAGAGGTCACCTTCCGTAATCTAAATGTCATACTCCTCAGACCATTTAACATGTTAACACATTCACTGTGAGGCCATAATTTCTTTGTGCCTCTGGATGGCGTAGGGCAGTCCCATTGGGAGTACAAGCTGCCTGATAGGATGGTCATGCAGGTACCACTGGTGGTTGAAGCTGTGGGGAGGTGTTAATATAGCCCAGTGTCACGACCTTGTATGCGACTTGCATTCCCCCTTAGCGCATTCTGAGCTCGAGGGCCGTTCAGAGGACCACATCCTCCCCATTAGCAGATCCCGTCAGTCGGATTGGAGGAGGACAAGTGAGGTAGTAGTAAGTGGGACGGGTGGGATTTGAACTCGGGCCCATGTGCCCCAGGTTGGCTTGGGTTTAGCCATCTGCTTGTACTTCCTGGGTGCTGCTTCCTTCGTGCTGCCTTCCTGCAGCAGCTGGCCTAGCCCCTCGCTTCCTCACTCCTCCAGCTGGTGTGTGATGATGGTGCCCCTTCTTTTCCACTTGTGGTCGTCCAGGTGTGGGGTGGGAATCTGTATTTGGGGATGGTGTGGGGAGATCTTGGTGCAGTGACTCTTCCTTTGTTGCTGACAGGCAGAATCGTCCACCTGGGGGTACTGCTGAGTGCACCCCCTGGAAAGAGGCAGTGCTGGCCAGTAGGGACTAAGCCCTTCTGTTGGCAGCGGAGTGAGACAGCGTCTGTACGGTTGAGGGAAGCAGTTGTCACCTCTGTCTTCCTTTCCTGGGTGCAGATGTGTCTGAGAAGTGGTCCCAGGAGCCAAGCAGATACATGTGCGGAGCTCAGTCAGATTTCATGCTGTCAAGAAGTGGCCCACAGGCTGCTGCTGAACCCTGACCCTGGATTATACTCCAGGCCTTGCCTTTTCTCTCCCAAGGGAACCTCCAAGCGGACTCCCCGGAACTACACCTGCCCTTACCCTGGGAACAAGTGTGAAGGTGGCTCCTGACCCTTGTTTTCTCCCCTACCTCCAGCCCACTAAGCCTGGGGCAAGAGATGTGAGGACAGCCAGGAGTGGAGGGGACATCCCTGCCTTGGGGGGAAGCATGAGGAGCAAGGAATCTGAGGCCCGCATCTTAGTTTGGTTTGGTTTGTTTTGGTTGTCTTTTATTGTGAGTTTGAGACAGACCACATGTAGTCTAGGTTGCCTTCAACCTTACTATCTGCCTGACTCAGCCTACAGAGTCACACCTGGCACCTGTTCTCTTTGGGGAAGGGACTCCTCCATTTGGGGCCTATAGCTTTCCAGACCTCTCCAGAGCAGTCTCTCTGTTTTGGGACCCCACACCCTATGCCCTGGTTCTGTCAGTGCCAGTCTTGGGTGCTTTCTCTGGCAAGTGCTCATCCTTTAATAAGACTATTTCTATTTTTAATGTACAGTCAGTCACACTAGGCTAGGCATTACGCTTCCCCTTTGGGTCTCGGTTTTGACTCATTAGGAGATAATAACTGTGCATTTCTTCTCCCCCCTTACCTGCAGGGCCTGATGACTACTTTACCTCGGTTCTTCTCTCTTTTTGTCTCTCACTTAACTAGCATTCATTCATTTGTTCAGTTCACCTTGGCTGGGAGCCTGCAGCCTGCTAAGCTGTGTGCATGTTGTGGGGCGCTGGGCAGGCGGAGAGGCCTTCCAGCCTCTCACAGTCACGGGAGACAAAGAATCGCAGATGTGTGAATCAACACAAAGGAGAAGTACAGGGTAGCTGGGAGCTGGTGGCAGAGGAAGTGAGGTCACCTCGCCACACACTGAAAACCCAAACCCAGGCTACTCCGCCCTTGGAGCCCCTATGTGGCGACTCCCGCTGGTTGCTTCACATTACCCCGTAGCTGCCTCAGTGTCCTTGCTGTATCTCCACACACCGAGTTCTTTCCTGCCTCTGAGCCTTTGCACAGACCGTTCTCTTTGCCCAGAATAATCTCTTCCTGGCTCTCTCTGTGTGGCTACTTCCTTGTGCCTCCGCTTACATTCTCCCTCATTGGAGGTGGGCTCTGTGCCACGTCCTCTAACGTGGTACTTCTCCCATCACTCTATCACGTTACCCAGACTGCTCTGTCCCCAATTTTATTTTTGCCTCCATGGTGCTTGACAGTATCTGGATTTTTGATTTTAATTACTTTACTTATTGTGTGTTTTCCCAATGAGTCTTGGGGCAGAAGACTTAGAAGGGCTGGACACTGGCCATCCCTTCTTGTCCCTGTGCTTAGCACAGGACCTAGTACGTAGTCAGCACTCATAATTGTAGAGCATGCGCTTGTTTCCTACTGCTGCTATGGCAAATCACAAATTTATAAATAAACAGCTGTGTCAGTCAGCTACTCATCACTGTGACAGAATACCTGAGATAATAAAGTTAAAAGGAGGAAAGATTTACTTTAGTTCACAGATTTGATCTGTTGCTTGGCTCTATCACTTGGAGCCTGTGGCAAAGCGGGACCTCATGGCGGAGGAGGCTGCTCACCTCATGATGGTTAGGAAGAGAACAGAGAGGCCAGGGTTCCAGTCTCGCCTTTGAGGGCACACCCTCCAGTGACCTGACTTCCACTGGGTCCCACCCTCCTAAAGGTTCCACCAACTTCCAGTAGTACCGTAGGCAGGTGACCAGATCTGTAGTTCAGGGCCTTTGGGCCACATTTCAGATCTAAACAATTGGCAACTACATTCCTTATGAAGGCTCTGCGGGAATATCCTTTCCCTGGCCTTTTCCGCTTCTGGCAGCAGCCTCCAGTCCTTAGCTTGCAGCCCTTTCTCCATCCGCGAAGCATTTCACTCTAACCTCTGCTTCCACGCTCATGGGGCCTCCTCTCACTCGCATCCCTCCTATAAGGATCCTTGGGACTACACTGAGCCCACGCACATGATCCAACATGGAAAAATACGGTGTGTGTTTAAATTTTTACAAATCTATTACAGTAAAGAGCATGTTGCCATTAACTCCCCTTAAAATATTTGCTCTTGATTCAGACACACTTACCTATTGTTCGTGCCACTTTCTGAAGCACTTCTGGAAGTTCTCTTTCCTGAGTGTCTTTTTAAAAATTTTTTTTTTTAATTTTTGTCTTTTTGAGACAAGGTCTCGCTATGCAGCTCAGGCTGGCCTTGAGCTCACTTTGTAGCCCAGGCTGGTCTCAAACTAGCAATGATCCTCCTGCCTCAGCCTGCCTAGTGCTGAGATTACAGGCTTGCACCACCATGTCCAGCTTCCTGGGTGTCTTTAGTTGTTGTCACGGCTGCCTTCATGTCCTGAATCCATTCAAAATGTTTACTTCTCATTTTGACTTCGGGGGAGAGCCAGAGGTCACGGGCACCAGATCTGATAAATAAAGTGGATGAGGATACAACGTAATGTTTTGATAGGCTGGCCTTTCCAATGGACGGCACAAAGCAGTAGCATTCGCTTATGTTTTTTTAATCATAAAGACACTCATGAAAGAGGACTTCCATAACTATTTCTGAAAGTGGCGAGCAGGATGGGTAAGTGTGTTTGAAATGAGGGGGATTAAGAGCAGTGTGTCTTTTATAGTAAAAATACATTTTAAATATTTACACACATGGGCTGGGGATATAGCTCAGTGGAATAAGCGCCTGCCTAGCAAGCGCAGGGTCCGGAGTTCAATCCTCAGTACCGCCAAAAAAAAAAAAAAATTTACACACACTTTTTTTTTTATCAGCCCATGTTGCCTTCTAGCAAGGCCCGTAGTTCAATGATATCTGCAAAGTCCCACTTGGGGGGTAAGGTGACAGTCAGTTGTGGAAGTGGATGTAGATGTCCTCAGCCACCTGTTTTCAGCCTGCCACACCCAAGCCCCACTGTGCTGGTTCAGCACTGGGTGTGGCAGGTGCCCAGGTACCCCGGCCTCTGCCATGGGGCCCAGCAATATGACTATTCTTTCTTCCCCACAGGATGAGATTGAGGAGCTTCGGGCTGAGATGCTGGAGATGCGGGATGTCTACATGGAGGAGGATGTGTACCAGTTGCAGGAGCTGCGGCAGCAGCTGGACCAGGCCAGCAAGACCTGCCGTATTCTGCAGTACCGGCTTCGCAAAGCCGAGCGCCGCAGCCTCCGCGCTGCCCAGACTGGTCAGGTGGACGGGGAGCTCATCCGTGGTCTGGAGCAGGATGTCAAGGTAAGCCCTTGGGCCTTCCTCAACCTTCACAGGTGCTCTTGTGGGTCTGGGGCCATGAGCCTTATTGGGGTTCAGATCAGGCCTGTAGCTCACTCTTGTGTGGAGGGCCTCAGCTTGCCTATCTGAAAAGTGGGGATCCCTTTTGCCAGGGGCACTTGAAAGTGATATTGTAACATGAAGCCTACTAATAGCAGCTATGCTGGATATCAGCCATGTACCTGGTGTTGGGCTCCATATGTTTTAATGCAATTCTGTGTCAATTTCTTACCATGTTAATGGCAGGACTGAAGGCTTGAAGTTGGATCAGGTTGGTTCAGGTCTTAGCTCTAACATGCCCAGGTTTGTGACTGGGAGCATGTTGCCTGTGTTTCAGCTCCTACCTCAGAGGGGTCCGTGAAGATGAAGTGCGATAATGCAGTCAAGGCCACCATGAGCACTAAAAGACATTAGCTGTTACTGTTATGCCCATTTTCCAAACAACGTTCAGACACAGGAAGTGCTTGTCCAAGGGCACGGTTGCTCCATGTGTGGGTGGCAGCACTCAGGCCCATCAGTCTCCAAGCCTCCATGTCTGGCCCACTGCTCTAAGGAAGCGGGGGTGGGGGTGGGGGAGGAGGGTGCCTACAGCTGGGCACACAGGAGAGAAACCCACCTGCCTGTCTGTGTAAGCCCTGGTCTAGGGACTGAGAACTCCTTGGAGACCCACACCACCCTCCTACTTTCTGAACTCAGCCCAGAGACAGCTTGAGGGGCTCGGTTAGGGGCCGCTGCACATCCGGGGGATTCTAAGAAATCGTCCTGCAAGGGTGACTTCTGAGCCAAGGCCCAGGGAGGAATGGGCATGTGCTGGGTGATGGAGAGAATGTTCCAGAGAGATGGCCTCTCTTAAGGGCCCAGGGGAGCTGGTAGGATGGGAGTCTGCACACATACAGATCCAGAGCAACGCCCCCACGCAGATCTCATGCTAGAAAGCACGGGCAAATTTAGGGTAAATTTACGGTCTCCCAAGCAGAATATGTTAATTAGGGACCACAAGAGCTAATTCCGGCGGGGACAGAGCCAGGGGAAGTTGGCATCTTTCGTTGTCTTGACTGTGCATTGGGGAGTCACACAGGAGGAAACTGGCCTCGGAAAGGGCAACTGTCCAAGGCCAAACAGCACCTCTATCTGAGGGGGCAGTGCCCAGGACAATGGGCTGCACAGATGCTTGCATTCCAAGCACTGCCGGGCTCCATGGCTGTGGAGAATCGCCTGAGCCCAGGGGTTTAAGGCCAGCCTGGGCAGCAGAGATGCTGTCTCAAAAAAAAAAAAAAATCCAGGCACAGGGTTGGGAGGGGCAGGGAGAGATGGGTGGTAGAGGAGAGTGTGTGTTGCTGGGGCTACGATTGACCTGGAGAAGCTTGGACAAAGCATGAAAATCTCTGTTTGGGCCTGGGTCACTGAGGAGTTCTAGGAGAGACACAGAAAATCAAGACTGAAGAGAGATGGAGAAGGAGGTTGGAGGACAGCCTGGGGCCCTGGCTGGGGCTGGCCCAGCCTGACTGGGGGGTGGGGCGAGAGCAGCTGGTGAGGGGTGTGTGTGTGTGTGTGTGTGTGTGTGTGTGTGTAAGGGGGGTGGTTCTCAGGAGTTGGGGCAAAGGGGCGGCCCCTTCTGTTGAGATTTGAACTAGCCAATCAGCATCAGCCTTGCCCCCTCCCCTCCTCCCTCTGCCCACCCTGCAGCTGCAGTGTTGAGCTCATCCCCCAGTCTCCCCCTTAACTGGCCACCTCTGGCCACCACCCTGCTCCCAGTATCAGGGTGTCCTAGGGCCTTTTAGGAAGTCCTCAGAATGCTGACTTCCCTGGCCTTGCCTGCGAGGACTTGATGGCCCAGGTCAGGGAGGCCCCATATCAGAATATGTTCCCATCCTAAGACACTGTGGGGAAAAGGTTCCAGCTGTGGGTTTAAATCCTGGGTGACCTGTGCAGGCTGCCCGCCTCTTCTCTGCAGCTCAGTGTTTCCTCATCTGTGAAATGGGGGTGACACTCCCACCTTCTTGGAGTTATTGGGAGAATTCAGTGACACAGAGCGCAGAATGCTGCGGATCAAAGTCAGGGTACATCCTGAACCCTGGGGACCGAGAGCCAGTGTACTGGGCAGCTGGGGACTGAAAGCTGTTGCTAGTATTTGGCAGGAGCTGGGCTGGGCACTGTAAACAGTGACCTCATGGTTGAGCACATTTGTTTGTGCTTTGGGGATTTGCCGTGGTTTCCGGAAGCCGCAGCTGCCTCGTCTCCCTTGATATCTCAGTCCCTCTCCTTTGCGGGTAGCTGAGAGGATCCAAGGAGACAAAGTTGTGGTACCCTGCAAGCACCTGACACAGTCAGCCCACTGTTAGGGCTTATTAAAATTTTTGTAGTAATTTGATGTGTCTTCAAGCTTGGTTCCTAAGCAGGCTCAGGTTGAGGGCAAACTTTAGAGATGATCTTAAATGTTGGTTTGGTAGCTTCCTAATTGTGTGACCTTGGGCAAAAGACCTTTCCTTTCTGAGCCTCAGAATGGAGATAATAATCAAGCACTTGGGCGGAGGATGAAGTGTGCGTGATAAGCACATGGGGAAATGCTAGCCAGTTCTGTAAGTCACCTGCGAAGGTTCAGGGTCCGGGACCACTGAGCACTGGGGAGGGGAAGGAAGGAGCCCAGGCTACTGCCTCGTGCTCCCCAGTTTGGCAGCAGTGACTTTTTGCTCGCATCGGCTTCCATGGGGGACACGGCATTGTAGGGCTCTGTGCCGTGGGCTCAGTTGTGCTTGGAATTCTGCAAGCTGGCTGGGCAGCCTGTCTTGACTTCATAGCCCTGGGGATGTGGAGCACATGGTGACACAATTCTATGCAAAGGGGCACAAGGGAAGAAGATCCAGGAATTTACTTGGATCGTCATTTCCGGTGGGGGCCTGGTATCCTGTCCAGGAGGAGACAGTGGTGGGGGTGGGGCAGACACCGGGCAGGGAAGAGCTGGTCCTGGTGGGAGCAGGTTTGGGAGAGGACAGTGGGGAGGGGGTGGGTGCTGCTCCTGTCTATATTCAGTCACTCATTCCGTCTCCCTCACTTTTCATTTGTGGGAGCCTGGGATTTGTTCATTCATACAGTGTGTGTTTATTGGAACACGGATGTGAATGGGCATCTCCATGCATGGTTTGGAGCCTTGATCTCTACCCTGTCACTTCTGCTTCTGGTGCCCAGAAGAATGAGTGAAAGACATGTTGATCAAGACAGAGGCTTCCCAGGTGACCCAATAGCCCTGAGCCGGGCATTCTAGCTGGAAGCATAGGGTGAACATGTCCAGCAGAAGTCCTAGAGTTGGGTAAGGTGGATAAAATGAACACCCACTGCCAAATTAGTAATTTTCTTAAGGTGGGGGTCTTACTACATTGCCCAATCCTTGCCTTGAACTCATGATCCTCCTGCCTCAGCCTCTTGAGGTAGTTGGGCTTACAGGCATCCACCACTGCACCCAGCCAAAGCAGTAATCTTGATAGTGCATTAAAAATCCTTGTATCCATGCCACCTTAACTTGTGGCCTTTAAGCAACTCTGCATAGTTCTTAAGTATTTCACATAATAAAAAATGGGTCAGCCAAGTTCATGAAACTGAAATAAACTCAACTTTTGTAATTCATTGAATAGCTAGCATTAATTGTTAAAAAACAAAACAAAAAAACCCTTGTATTTTTTGAGTGATTCTAGTTCCAGCTACCCGCTCAAGCATATCCTCATATCCTCATGGCAGCCCAAATAAGTATATGCTATCCAGTTCCTTTTGCCGCTGACCAGACTGACTTCAGATGTTAAGCCTTTGTCCTGGGTCACACAGCCCGTCATTGGTGCATCCAGCCTTGAATCTAGTTTATTCCCTTGCAAAGTCCTATTCTGACATTGAGGGATCGCTTCCCCCACTTTATGGGTGAGGAAGGTTTGGTGACCCAGAGATGCTGTGGAGGAGCTCGTGGGCCAGAAGCCCAAGGTGATCTTCAGGGCCCTGGGCCGTGGCCGGTTTCCTTTCTGGCTGTTGTTTTTTTCCTGGCCTGCCTCGCACACTGCCAAGTGGTCTGTGCTGTGCTGGGTTTGGGCCCAGGCAGAGGGCAGAGCTGGGGAGGGGCCTCTTCCCTTCTGGCACGGAGGAGCGCCCACAGTCATTTCCGATACTGGCAGGCTTAGGGTGCTGGGCTGTGTGCCCCGCACATGGGTCCCGTTACCCAAGCCTTCATACCCCCGGAGGAGCCTGTTACGCTGGCTCCTCAGCCAGGCTGCTGAGCTCCAGCCCTCACTTGCTGTGTGTGCCCCTGATGAGCATGTGACTTCTACCCTGAGCCTCAGTTTCCCTGTCAGTAAAACGGGACAGGATTAGGGTGGAGAAGAACAAGTCAGGCCTCCAGTAGGCATCTCACAAGTGGCAGCGCCCAGCCTGGCTAGCAGTGAAGACTGGTGGCAGTTTTATAACTCAGAAGAGCCTTTCATGTGCCCCTTGGTCCCCTCCTTCCCTGGCTTGTCACACCCACACAGCAGGAGACAGGAAAGAGGGCATCTTCCTGGAATTGGGGTGCTTTTGCTGCAGAGCCTGGAGCTAGGACTGGGACCGCAGCTCTGAGCTCCCTCAGTGGGGATGACTTGGACTGCTGCCCAGCTTTTGTCATTTCGGGCATGTTCTACGTCCCAGACAGTTGGAAACAGGCCTCGGGGTCACTGTGACCTTCAGCAAGTCATGCCCCTCTTTCAACATCAGCTCTCAGAGCAGCAGCCTCTGCTCACCCGGCACTCACTGTGGCAGGCACCAAGCTTAGGAGTCGCATGCACATGCTTTTTTTTTTTGTCTTTTTGAGACAGGGTCTCGCTATGCAGTTCAGGCTGACTCTGAGCTCACTTTGTAGCCCAGGCTGGTCTTGGACTTTCAACAATCCTCCTGCCTCAGCCTCCCGAGCGCTGGGATTACAGGCATGTGCCACCACGCCTGGCTTGCACATGCTAATTTGACCCTCCTGTTGGTCCTGTTACTGCTGTATGCATTCTACAGCTGAGGGCACTGGAGGCCCCGAGCTGAGAAATGACTTGCCCAGGGTCACACGCTGCCCATCTTGCTCAGTCTGGGCTTCCTCAACTCACACCCTCCCTGAAGAGGAGCTCTGGTCCCACGATAGGCCCTTGTGAGGATGGGCCCAGAGGTGCCTGGGCAGGTCCTAGGAAGCATTCAAAGCCCCAAGCAAATGAACAGCTGTTCCTCAGAACAGACGGGACCATTATGGCTTTGGGGAGCATGCGCGGCCTAGGTTTGGGTTTTAGGTGTGCTGCCTCCTGGGTGCATGACCCTTGGTGAGCTTTGGGATTCCTGTGTGCCTCAGTTTCCTCATCTGCTAACTGGGGGTGGTGAGCTAGGAGCCGGCCTGCCTCCGGTTCCTCTGCAGGGACAGTCAGTGGGACTTGCCATGTGGAGCTGTTACCTGAGCTGGCTCCCCCCGATCCTGCTCACACCCTCCTCACCCCCACCCCGGCCCAGGTCTCCAAGGACATCTCCATGCGGCTGCACAAGGAGCTTGAGGTGGTGGAGAAGAAGCGGGCACGGCTGGAGGAGGAAAACGAGGAGCTTCGGCAGCGGCTCATCGAGACCGAGCTGGCCAAGCAGGTGCTGCAGGCGGAGCTAGAACGGCCGAGAGAGGTGAGAGCGTGTCTGCCTGCAGGTTTTTCGTCCCTTCCTTCCTCCAGCACACACTTCCTGAGCACCTACTGCATACACCGTGCTGGATAGTGAGGATCCAGCAGTGAACCAGTGAACCAGGTGCACCTAGTCCTGTCCTCATGGAGCTAAATGAGAAAGCCCCCCCATCAAAGAACCTCGGCCTCTGGAGGATTTGCTGAGAACACATGCGACAGTGCGCAGCACAGGGCCTCTTCCCTCTGTGCCTCAGGTTCCTAACCTGTGAGTGGTCATTGTGAGGGCCAATTAGGATAGTGTGGAGAAGCCCTAGGAACTGCCAGGCACTGCCTGGCACTGCCACTCACAGATGAGTGCTGGGCCTGGGCCTCTGGCATGTTTCTGGGTAGCAGATGCTTCCTGAATGTGACCCCAGGCACCATCCTCGCTCGTACCCGACCCTCCTCCTGGCATACTCGCTAGTTCGTCTCCATCCGCTCCCGAGAGAGGGAGGCTTATCCTCACATCCAGAGTGCCCCACACAGAGTGAACCCTCCGGCGTCCAGGGTCTGCGTTCCTGGCGGCTGGGTGGGCTCTGGCCCCAGAGGCACAGCCCGGCCTTGGCTGATTGGCTGCTTAGGTGGTATCCTAGGCCTGTCCATTCTTCTGGGGCACAGTCAGCATGGTGGGTTTGCCCGGAGAGCACATATGGCAGCAGCCCAAGACAAGGGTGCCGCACCTCTGAGCACAGAGCGGGGCCCTCAGCTGCCCTTCCCACAGGGTGTGACGGGGTGACGTGCCAACACCTGCTGCCCTGCTGCGAGCTGTCCTGTTAATGCCACCCTTTGAAAAGGGGAGACGGTTTTATTTATTTATTTTTTGTTAGTACATATTCGTCCTTCATGTTGATCACATTCATCATAGGGAACTTGGTACCTGTATATAATGTCTTAATTCTTCTTTTTCTCCTATTCTGCTCCCCTCCCTTCAACCCTTCTGCCTGGGAGACGGTTTCAGGAAGTCTCTGAGGGTTCAGCCTGTTCCTCTTGCAGAGGTGGGGAGACTGAGGCCCAGAGAGGAGCAGCTCCCTGAGTTCACACAGCCTTCCTTTAGTGCGGAAGCAGCCGCAGCCCTGAAGCTGCTTCTCCTCTTCAAGTTGTTCTTCCTTCGTGATGTCAGGATAATAACAGTACCCAGCTGATGAGGCTGTTTGCATCTGTAATAAGGTTGAGTACTCAGAGAGGCTGGGATATAGGCCAGGGGTACAGAGCTTGCTTATGAAGCTTTCAGTTTTTGTTTCGTTTCATTTTTGCCAGTGTCTTGATGTCAGCTGGCCTTGAACTCCAGGACTCAAGTGGGCCTCCTGCCTCAGCCTTCTGACTATTTGGGACTGTTCTTGTCCAACTGGGGCATGTACTTAGTCCCTTGGTTAGTCTCCTGCACACAAAAAGAAAAGTTTGAGTAATCATAGACTACTGTGAAAATGTTAAAAAGAATAAGGTGGTGTGGCAGTGCCTCAAAAAATTAAACATAGAATTAACCATAAAATTAAGCATAGAATTCTAATTCGAATGTACCTCAAACTGGAAGCAGAGACTTGGGGAGACGGTTATACCCCCAAATCCACAGTAGCATCATTCACAATGCCAAAAGATAGAAGCAACCCAGATGTCCCATCGGCAGATGAAGGATAAGCAGAGTGTCGTGTTTATGTACAGTGGATTACCGATCGCCCTGAAGAATGAATGAAGTAAGGATGAGGTTTGAAAATGTCAGGCTGAGTGAAATAAGCAGGACAAATACTGTGTGATTCTACCTCTGGGAGGTAAGCAGAGCAGTTAAATTCGTAGAGACAAATAAAATAGAGACTGCCAGGGCTGCGGGGGGAGGAGGGGGTGAAGAATTGTTTAATAAGAATAGACTTCCTTTCGGTTTGGGGTAATGAAAAGTTTTTGTAGCCAGATAGTGGTTATGACTGCAAATTGTGAGTGTACTTACAGCCGCTGAGCTGTATACTTAAGGTAAACTTTTTTTTTTTTTTTTTTTGCGGTACTGGGGATCGAACTCAGGACCCTGCGCTTGCTAGGCAGGCACTTATTCCACTGAGCTATATCCCCAGCTGAGCTGTATACTTAAAAATGGGTACTTCTGGGGGTGCAGCGCAGTGGTAGAGCATGCGCTTTGCATATATGCAAGGCCCTGGCTTCAATTTCCAGCACCAAAACCAACCAAAACAAAAGTTACAAGTGGTAAATTTCATGTGATATGTATCTTGCTAAATGGAAAAATGGCTGCAACAATAAATTTTATGGTATACTGTATGTTCTTTACCACGTTAAAAAAGAAAATACCTATGTTCTGATGTGGAAAGATACCCAAGGTCCATTATTAAGGAAGTTACAGAACTATACATGCTATGTTGTTATTATACTAGTTATTTTGAAAAGCCATACACGCAGAGTGCTTTTGAAGCATGATGTCTGTGTGTGAATGCACAAAAGTTTGGAGGAAGACGTAGTGGTCTCAGGGATTAAAATTGGTGGAGTAGAAGAGAGAATGACCTTTTTTTGGGTGAGGGGAGATCCGGTCTTGCCTTGAACTCTCAGCAGTGCTCCTGCCTCAGCTTCCCAAGCGCTGAGATTACACAGTATGCACCACCACACCTGGTGACTTCTGCCTTTTACTCCACTGATTCTGTTTTTTACTTTTTGTGGTGCTAGGAATTAACTAGGGTCTTTGTGCATGCTCAGTCATGGAGATACACCCCCAGCCCAAGTTAGGAGTTTTTTTTAATAATAAAAATATACTTAGGGCAGGCACAGCGTGCCTCCAATCCCAGCTACTAGAAAGGCTGAGACAAGAGAATTACTTGAGCCCAGGAACTCAATACCAGCCTGGGCAACATAATGAAACTTCATTTCAAAAAACAGAAAAGATGAGCATAGCGGTACACGCCTGTAATCCCAGCACTCTGGGAGGCTGAGGCAGGAGGGCTGAAAGTTCAAGTTTAGGGTGGGCAATTTAGTGACTTAGTGAGACCCTCTCTCAGAATAAAAGGGGGTTGGGAGGGGATGTAGCTCAATGCGAAGGCCTTGGGTTCAATCCCCAGTACTGAAAAGGAAGGAAGGCTAGGCATGGTGGTGCACACCTGTGATCCCACCACTCAGGAGACTGAGGCAGAAGGATCACCATGAGTTTGAAGTCAGCTGGTGCTACATAAGCAAGTTCAAGGCTAATCTGGACTACATGGTGAGACCCTTCTCTCAAAAAAAAAAAAAAAAACAAGGAAAAAAAAAGAAAAGGAAAATGAAAAGGAAGGAAGAAATTGGCATTGGAATTTAAAATATTAACTGTAAAGAGCCCTGTGTGGGTCCTGGTGCTGAGCAGATGCTAAAGAAACCCTGGCTCACTCTCCCTCAGATGTCAAGGAGGCTGCTCTAACCCTGCTGATGTACCTGGGCTGTCCTGGAATTGTGTGCAGGAGACTAGAGCCCATGTTTATTTGCTGTTTGTTCTCTCCTCCTCTCTCTCCTTCCTGATACGGTTTCCTTGGAGACAAGGGTCTTTCAGCAGTTCTGCCGGAGCTGCAGTCCTGTCATCGAGATCTGCCTGTGCTTTCCCGACAGGTTGCTGAGGTGATGCTGTCACCCGACGGGGAACGGGAGCCCCTGGCTTGAGCTGATGTGGTTGCCATGGAGACAGCTCTTGGCAAGCCGGAAGGGAGGCAGCATGACCTCACGGAGCTCTGTGGTGGCACTGTGGCCCAGCTGGGCTGCTGCTCAAAAATCAGAGCATCAGCCTCTCCTGTCTAGTCTCATTCCCCATCCTGGTATTTTAGGCAGAAAGCCAGGGTCTGTGCTGATCTGTTACATAGCTGCCTTAACCTGTACCAGGCAATTGCCCCTGCTTTTTGCAGGGGTCCCCTTGTGCTTTCACCCTCCACTGCTCCCACACACGTGAGGCTGGCGTCTTCACTGTATAGCTTCTAATCTTTACTTGGCTTTTGTGTGTGTGTGTGTGGGGGATTGAACCCAAGGGACTTACACATGTTAGGCAAATGGTCTACCACGGACCTACATCCCCAGACTCTTGGCCGCTTTTAAATTGTAATTTAATTCACAGACTATACAATTCACCACTTTAAAGTGCATTCAGTGATTTCCTTTTTCTTTTTTTCTTCGTATATTTGCCTTGTGGTATCACCGTGATCTAATTCCAGAGTGTTGCATTTGCCTCAGAAGTAATCCCATACCTGCTCGGAATCAGTCCCCACACCCGCTTCCTCCAGCTCCTGGCAACCACTAAGCCACTTTGTGTCTCTGTGGATTTGTCTGTTCTGGACATTTCATTCAAATGGAATCATGCAATATGTGATCTTTGGTGACAGGCTTCTTTTACTTAGTACAAAGCTTTCAGGGTTTAGCCGTCCATGTTGAACCCTGTTTCAGGGCCTCATTCTTTTTCATGGCTGAATAATAATCAATTGTATGGATGGAGCACATCATACTTGTTCGTCATCAGTTGATGGACATCTGGAATGTTTCCACTTTGGGGCTATTGTAAATAACAGCGCCATGAACTTTCACATTCAGAGGTTCATGAATATGTGTTTTTAGTTGTCTTGGGCATGTATCTAGGAGTAGAATTGCCCTATATTAGTGGGGCCGGGGGAAGACAAAGATAGGACTCATACTCAAGATTCTACATTTCTTGAACTCTCTCTGACTCCTACAGTGATGCCTCTGCTTTCTATGGCCTCTCCAGGGGGCTTTTCTAGGACCCTTGAGTGTTTTCAGGACCTTTAAGAGTTTACTGTAATGAGTGGCCTATGTTTCTCATCCAGATTTCCCACCCAATGGCATAGGAATAGCGTTGACCATGGTGCCCAACTGCTGGGGTTTGAATCCTATTTTTGTCTTACATTGTAGTCTGAGCCTGGTTTGTGTGCTGCAGGGCAAACCCAGACTCCCAACCTCACAGGCCCAGGTTTGAATCCTGACTTTGCCACTTATTTGCAAGTGGCTGTAACGTTGAGCAAATCATACAAGCACTCAGTGCTGTTTATTTATGAGATGGGAATATTTATCGTTACTTTCAGAAGTGTTTGTGAGAATGAAATAAGACAGGCAGGTAAAGTGCTCAGTATAGAATAATTGTACCCATTGTCACCATCACAACCGCCGTGCAGGCTGTGGACCTGGAGAAGCCTAGTTAAATCAATAGATTCCTGTGGCCTCTCGAGAAGAGCGCCCTATGTTAAGCTGCCTTTTGCTGTGGAAGGAGCAGCTCTGTTGTGAACCGTTGCCTGCAGTTGGCAGCGTCACATTTTCGTGGTGACGTTTAATTTGGGGCTCTCTGGCTTCACCTCCCTGGTGTTTCCCTAACTAAGAACCACACAGCCGGTCTTCTTGGCTGTTTTGGCTATTCTGGAGGAAAAAAGCCTCAGTCTTGGGGGTGTACTCCACACCACGTCCCTCCTGGAATCAATTTTGTGCACACTGCAGACTTGTACCTTTCTTTTTTTGTCCTTTTGAGACAGAGTCTCCCAATGCAGTCCAGGCTGGCCTTGACCTCACTTTGTAGACCAGACTGGCCTTAAACTCGTAATGATCCTCCTGCCTCAGCCTCCTCAGAGTTCTGGGATTACAGGCGTGCGCCACCACACCCAGCTCAGGGCATGCACCAGCACCCATTTGGTAAAAATCTGTTTTGGCAGCAGGCTCACTTTGGTCCTCGGAAGGTTGGCCTCTGAGTCGCGGCAGCAGGGAAAGTGCTAGGGGGCGGAGAGCCCCTCAGAATAGCTCTCAGGCAGCTGAGGGCTCCTGGGGACAAGAGAGCTCAGGGTTCCACTAGGAGTGGTCAGACCAGGGTTGGTTAGAGGCACCACCCTGGCTGCTCCAAGGTGGCCTTGTGAGTTGCTAGTGGGTGGGGAAGGCCCTGCTGCCCATCGTGCCAAAGAGGGTGCCCTTGGCCTGGGTCCTTCTTCCCTGGGCCTTGCTGCGCCATTCCCCCGCCCACCCTCCAGGGGCCCAGAGCCAGAGCATCTGCCGCTTGGGGACTCCACAAAGGGGTCCTAACAGACCCTGGCTCGCACACAGGGTGCACAGCCCCAGCCTCCTGGCCAGCTGCTGCCCTGCAGAGGGGAGGGAGGTCTTTGTGCTCTCTGAGCCTGCCTTGTTTTCCCCCCAGAGCCACGTGGCAGCCCCAGCGGCTTTGACAAGATGGGGGAGGGTGACATCCAAGGCGGAATGGCTTGTGGTGAGGTTCAGCCCACTGAGCTCTCCTACCTTTCCACCGCCTCGGTGTTTTCAATGACTCCTTGGGAAAATACATTTAAAAAGCAAGTTATGACTTTCTCTTTCCCCCAACAGGTGGTGGTACATGCTTAGCAGAGAAAGATTAGAAGTACAAGAAGCTGTAAGGAAAAAAATTTCACCTCTATTCCAGTATTTGGAGGGAATGTCTATTTGAGTGGCAAATTGTACTTCCAATAAGTTTTTCTTTGCCTACATATGAACATATTTTAATATGCATATATATGTAATTTTTAAATCAAATAAGTAATATAAACTCAAAGAAGCGAAAGTCTCATTACAGAAGCACATAAATGCATGCCTGGCATAGTTCCGGAAAGTTGCCAGCAGCTCTGGTTACACTGGCTGCCTGGGGGCAGGAGAGCTGGGGCTGGGTGCCCTGTGTTCTTCCTTGTGCTCTGAATCTTTGTCACGTGTGAATGTGACATCTGTTCAAAAGTGACAGAACTAATAAAACCATACATAAAATAAGAACGCCATCCCTAATCACCTCCCATACTTCTGCTTCCGTGTCTTTCTCTATGCTCAGATAGTGCACACTCCTGTTTTTTTTTTAAATAAAATTTTCGTTATATTGTGTACAGTGTTTCTGTAATGTGCAGGATCACATAGCATGGATGGAGATTGTTTTTTTTTTTTTTTTGTAAATACTGGATGTTTTGTTTTCTTCTGCCTAGGTGCTTATTATAAAATCAAAGATCACAGAATCAAGTAAGCATAAGAAGTCCAAAAGAGCACCCTCTATTTCAGTGTTTTAAATACAGAGCTAGAGGTCTAAAAGGAGCTTCTGAGAGGGACATGGAACATGTTCTTCCTTGTAACCTCAGGGAGGCTGGAATCCCAGAGGCTTCAGAAAGGGCACTTGGACTTTATCTGCTCAGTGTACATTTTTTACAGTGAAATGTATTCTTGTGTTTTAATTGATTCTTTAAAATTTTGCAGTCAGGTACAGTAGTGTACACATGTATTTCCAGCACCCTAGGAAGCTGAGGCAAGAGGATCCCCAGTTCCAATCCAGCCCGGCCAACTCGGTGAGACCCTGTCTCCCAAAAACAAACAAAAAGAACTGGGGATGGAGCTCAATGCAAAGACCCAGGTTCAATCCCCAGTACCACGCACCCGTACAAATATCATTAAAAAAAATTTTAGAGGAAAAACTCTGGAAGACTATGCTCCCCATCCCCCTCTCAAAAATAAAAAAATAAACAAAATGGAGGGGAAAAGTGCAGGTGCCCTGTGTCCTCACAGTGTCAGCCTCTGCTGTAGCACACCTTATCCCCATGCCCAGGCTAAGCCTTACAGCGTGTTTCTGTAACAGTGATCATAGGCTGTGAGGTTTGTTTTTAGTAGCAGTTGTTACTGAGATGTAATTCACATACCACGAAGTTTATGAAGTTTGTCTTTTTTCCCTTTCTTTTTATTTAACAGTGGCAGGCCTGACACATGCTCGGCAAGCGCTATACCACTGAGTTACACCCCCCAACCCACGTTTATCTTTTTTATTATTATTTTTTTGTCTTTTTGAGACAGGGTTTCGCTATGCCGTTTATCTTTTTAAAGTACATAGTTCCGTAGCTTTTAGTGTATTCAAAGACTTGTGCAACCTACCGCCCTCTATCACACCAGGATATTTTTGTCTGTCCTAATCGAAACCTCTCACCCTTTAACAGTCCGGCCTGCCCCACCCTTCCTCAGCTCTTGCTGTCATTACTGTGCTCTCTGCCTGGTGGCTTTGCCTCACCTGGACATTTGGTGGACATGGAACATGTGATTATGCCCAGCTTTGTTCCTTTTGCACAGTGTTCTCTACATGCCACGTTGTAGCATGTGTCAGTGCTAAATTCCTCTCAGGGCTGAACAATTTTCTTTTCTTTTTGAAACAGGATCTCACTATGTAGTGCAGGCTGGCCTTGAACTCACTTTGTAGCCCAGGCTGGCCTTGAACTCACAGTGACCCTCCTGCCTCAGCCTCCTGAGTGCTGGGATTACAGGCGTGTGCCACCATATCCGGCTATGGTTGAACAGTTTTCAGTTGTGTGGGTGGACCTCATTCTGTTTGTCCGTTCCTCAGTTGGTGGGTCTGTCTGTGTTGTAGGGTTTTTTTTTTGCAGGTTACTTCTCCTTACTAGGTGCCATGGAGACTTTACATGTTGGTACCTCTCATGACCTTCTTGAATGCTGTATGTTGATCTCACTGGATCCTGGGTGGTGCTCCTCAGTGCCTTTGGGGACCCCTGGCTTAGCCCAAGTCACTTCACTTCCTTTGGGACAGCTTAAGCAGTTTTTGGTCACCGAAGACATGGCTCAGTATTATAGATGAGAAAATGGGATTTCAGAGAGAAGAAGGATCCTAGAGATCCAGTGTGGGTCTCAGTTTTTGTTTTTTATTTTCAGTTAATTAAGCTTATTGGTGTATTTTAGATGTACATAACGGTCAGTCATTATAGGGAATTTGTACCTATACTTGATATAACTTGATTTCTTTTCCCATTCCCCTGCCCTCCTTTCAACCCTTCTTCCCCTGCTTGTTTATACAAGTTGTGTTTCCATTTTTTCCTGCTTTTCCCATCATGGTTTTATTTTCCCTTCCTTCTTTTCCCTCTCCTTAGTTCCCCTTCTCATTTGAACATTTTCTTCCTATTTCAGTTGTGTGGGTGGACAATATCTATTATACATTTTTGTCCTTATTTACACTTTCAGTTTCTCACACCAGAGAAACAGTGCAATATTTACACATGTGTGTCTGCTTCATTTCACTTAAGAGTATGGTCTCAAGGTGCATCCATTTACCTAAAAATGTCTCTAGCTTATCTTTTTTATGGCAGAGTAGTACTCCATTATATATTTTTTAAAAACCATGTCTTCTTTATCCAACCATCTGTTGTTGGTGGGCATTTGGGCTGTTTCCAAGATTTAACTATTACAAACTGTGCTGCTATAAACATGAGTCTGCATGTATTGCTGTGGTATGATGTTTTTAATTCTTTCAGGAAGATACCAAGAAGGGAAACACCTGGGTCAAATGGAACCTGTAGTCCTAGTTTTCTGAGGAGTCTCTACACTGGTTTCTACAGCGGTTGCACCAGTTGCACCAGTCCACACTCCCACCAACAGTAGAGAAGGGTTCCTTTTACCCCACAGCCCCTCCAGCATTTGCTACTAGTTGATTTCTTGATAACAGCCGTTCTTTGTGGAGTGAGATGGAATCTCAGTGTTGTTTTAATTTGCATTTCTCAAATGTGGGTCTCAGGTTATGATGGGAGGCCCAGATCAGTAGGGCTAATGTTCCACCTGGGGCCCCGCCCCACCCCCACAGCCCAGTGTCCCCAGCTTTTGTTGAAGGATTTGTTTTGTGACTAGCACCCCATCTCCCCCTGCCCTTTTTGAAACATCCCAGGCCAGCTCATCTCACAGGCCGGCTCTCTGCTCTTGGCACCTGGCAGCACCTGAAGTGTCAGTCTTTGCCGCCCTGCCTTATTTGCATCCCAAAAGGTCTCTAGGATCTGGTTGGGCTTGGTACAATTTGCATTTTAGAATCACCTGGGAAATTATTTTAAATCCACATGCCTGAGACCTACCCCAGGCCAATTAGATCAGAATCTTGGCGCGGGGTGGGGGGGGGCACTTGGGGCATGTATTTTTTTGATTACCCCCCTCCAATAATCTGATACGAACCTGGGGTAACAGCCACATAACTCCAGCCCTTGTCAAAGCAATTTCAACCAGATTTGGTTATAGCATACTTGTAATCTCAGCTACTTGGGAGGCTGAGGCAGGATGCTTGCCATTTTGTGGTCAGCTTGGGCAACCGAGTTATACCTTGTCCCAATGTATGGAGCAAAACAAACAAAAACAGTAAAGCAGGGATGTAGCTCCCTGCTCCCCGGGTTCAGTCCGCAGTACTAGGGGCCGAAAGGGGGGGACACATTTTCTCCAGCTGATTGTTTGGAACTTGGTAAAGAGCTGGTTTTAGGTTGGCTATGTGTTTGCAGTGAAATCCTGCTTCTTTCTCTCTTTGTTTCAGTAAAGTGAGGCTTGGATTAGATCAGTGACTAACCGTGGATTAGACTGATGGCTTACCTCCCACAGTCACAGGGAGAGGTGAGGCTTGGGGCGAGTGTTTATCCAATCGTGTGGAAGCATTTTCAGAAATCCATCCCTGCAGCCCCACTTGGAAAGTCGGAAGCAACCTGACTGGTTCCATTCACAGGCAGTATGAGTCAGCGCTCTCTTGGGAGGAAGTGTTCCCTAGAACCACAAATCTAATTGAGTGACTTTTTTCAACAGAAAAACTTCAGTAATGATTACTGCAGCATTTCCTCACATTCCCTTCCATAGGCCTGTGCCATTTTGCACTCTCACCAGCAGTGAATAAGCATTTTTTATTTTGCCAGAGCTTCACCAGTTAATATGTTGTCAGGTAGTTTGGGTTTTTGCCATCCTGATACATGAAAACTGGTACCTTGCTGTAGTTTTCATGTGCGTTTCTCCATCAGGAGTGAGGCTAAACATCTTTTGGTTAGGATCCATTTACATTTTTTGGAGAACTCTTTTTCCTATCTCTCACCCATTTGCCTATAGGTTTGTTGGTCTGTTGAGTCTGTTTGTGGAGCTCTTTACATATTTAGGTTCTCAACCCTTTATCAATTGCAAATATCTCCCCCAGTATGCTATTTACATTTTTATTTTTCTTAGGGTGGTTTTTTTTTCATGTAGAATTTGCTTGTGTCATTAAATGTATCAGTTTCACCCCCTAAATCTTCAGGGTTTTTAAATCTTGTTTGTCATCAGTCTTTTGTCATGATTTGTGAGTCTGCTGTGTAATTTTTATACCTACGTCCATTTCATTTATTAGTATTTGTTTTGAATTTGAGTTCCCACAAGGTGTCAGCTCCATGAGGACAGGAGTCCCCTGAGGTCCAGGAAAGAGTCATCTTCCCTAGGTGACTGTGACCTCATCAAGGACTCAGGCAAAGTGAGAAGTTGAGTCACACCCATGGCTTTCACTGGCTCCAGGGGGAGCTGTGGAGTCAGGGTAGTATATCGAGTTGAGGCCAAGGGGCCCGGACCAGTATTCATGGCCTCCAACCAGAGAGGGCACATGGCTTGGGCAGGGTAGCTCCCTGCAGCCGATGGGCATCACTGGGAGGGCGCCTGAGCTTTGAGGTTTTGTCTGGGGGAATGAGTTTCTCACCTGAAGGGGATCAGGGCAGGCCTCTGCCATGTCTTCCCTGGTTCCGTCCCCATAATGTTCACTGCTGTGTCCTTTACATCAGCCTGTGCCTGGCATGCAGCAGGTGTTCCTGACTGCCTGGCACATGACGCTGCTCAGGAAATCTGACGAATGAATGAAAGATAAGCAAGAACAGAAACCCAGACTTTTAGGTCTTGGTCCAGGACAACTGAATCATCTGTGGGGGGGCAGGACGGGGGGAGCCCTGGGCAGGCCTGTTCAGAGTCATCTCCTCAAGTTCTGGGCTATCCCCCTTTGCTGCCCAGAGGGGTCTCCAGGCCCCTCTGGCTCAGCAGTGGCAGTAGGTCAAGGCCTGGACATGGCTGCGCGAGGGCCTGTAAGATGACCCAGGCCTTGTGACTGCTCTTCGGATATGTGTCACCCTCGGGAGCTGTTGTTTCTGTTTTTCTTCCCTCCAGCATTCCTTGAAGAAAAGAGGCACACGCTCCCTGGGGAAGACAGACAAGAGGCCTTCTGCACAGGTACTGCCTGGGAGCCCTGTAGGCGGGTCAGAGGCTGAAGGCCTCAGCATAGCTCTGTGTGGCCAAGGAGTCCCCAGAGACGCTCAGCCCCACACCAGCTTCCACTTTGTCCTCCCCTTGTTCATTTTCTTGTACTTCCTAGAACCGCACTCTGAGCCCAGGGATGCTCTGGCTCCCTTAGAGCCTGGTTGACCAAATCCAAAGGTCTCCAGAATCAGACCTCAGCTCTGCCACGTGATTGCCTTATAACTGAGCGGAGTCACTTCAGCTTTCTGGCCTCAGTGCCTCGTCCATCCCTATCTTGTGGGTCTGTTGTAAGAATCTGATGAAGTGACGCATGTTGCACGGGTGAGGCATGGAATAGCATTAGCTGCTAGTGGTCCTAATGGTACCAAGCACTTTTAATACATTATCTCTCTTAAACCTCTCCATGGGTGCTTGAGAAAAGGAGTTATTTCCACATCTTACACATGGGAAAACTAGTAGGATGGTGGTAGAAGAGGCTAGGCATGTGGCTCAGTGACAGCATGCCTGAAGCTTTGGGTACATAAGACATAGAGGAGTGGTGGCAAGTTCAGCAGTGACAGTCGTCACCAGCTCTCAGACTCCACGCTGTGGATGCTGTTCCATCCTTGCTACAGTATCTGGGTGTGGTGGCACATATTTATAATCCCAGCACTTGGGAGGCTGAGGCAGGAGGACTGCTGTGAGTTTGAGGTCAACCTAGGGTACACAGTGAGCTCAAGAGCAGCCTGAAATACATAGTAAGACCCTGTCTCAAAAAAAAAAAAAAAAAGTCCCCTTACTGACTTCCTCTGGACCCCCAGTTCCTTGAGGGTTGGGCTGTGTCTGGTTCACCATGTTCCTAGCATATAGTTAGTGCTCCTCAAAATGCTATGGCTGGTACTGTGCTGATGCTTAACTTTCTTGGCTGGCATTTGACGCTGTGCCCGTTGGGCCGCAGGAGGACAGCGCAGACCTCAAGTGCCAGCTGCACTTTGCAAAGGAGGAGTCAGCTCTCATGTGCAAGAAGCTCACCAAGCTGGCCAAGGACAACGACAGCATGAAGGAGGAGCTGCTCAGGTACCGCTCCCTCTACGGCGACCTGGACGCCGCCCTGTCGGCGGAGGAACTGGCAGATGCCCCGCACTCGCGCGAGACCGAGCTCAAGGTGCACCTGAAGCTAGTGGAGGAGGAGGCCAACCTGCTGAGCCGCCGCATCGTGGAGCTGGAGGTGGAGAACCGGGGCCTGCGGGCCGAGATGGATGACCTGAAGGACCACAGCGGCGGCTGTGGCGGTCTCGAGGCGCGGCTGGCTTTCTCCGTGCTGGGGGGCAGCGAGTGTGGGGAGAGCCTTGCGGAGCTGCGCCGACACCTGCAGTTTGTGGAGGAGGAGGCGGAGCTGCTGCGGCGCTCCTCGGCTGAGCTCGAGGACCAGAACAAACTGCTGCTGAACGAGCTGGCCAAGTACCGCTCTGAGCATGAGCTGGACGTGACGCTGTCGGAGGACAGCTGCTCGGTACTCAGTGAGCCCTCGCAGGAGGAGCTGGCAGCGGCCAAGCTACAGATCGGCGAGCTTAGCGGGAAGGTCAAGAAGCTGCAGTATGAGAACCGTGTGCTGCTCTCCAACCTCCAGCGCTGTGACCTTGCTTCCTGCCAGAGCACACGCCCCATGCTGGAGACAGACGCTGAGGCCGGGGACTCTGCCCAGTGTGTGCCCGCCCCCCTCAGTGAGGCCCACGAGCCCCACTCGGCCCGGCTCTGTAAGGCCTGGGAGGCTGAGACACTGCCAGGGCTGAGGGAACAGGCCATTCTGGTCAGTAAGGCCATCGATGTCCTGGTGGCTGATGCCAACGGCTTCTCAGCAGGCCTCCGACTCTGTCTGGACAATGAGTGCGCTGATTTCCGGCTGCACGAGGCCCCTGACAACAGCGAGGGCCCCAGGGACACCAAGCTCATCCACGCCATCCTGGTGCGGCTCAGCATGCTCCAACAGGAGCTGAACACCTTCACCCGGAAAGCAGACTCAGTCCTCGGGAGCTTGGGCAAGGAGCAGCCAGAGTCCTTCGCACTGCCTGCCTTGGGCTCCCAGGGGGCCTCCAAGGAGATCATTCTGGCCAAAGACCTTGCCTTGGACTTCCAGGTGAGATGTCCCAATCATGGGCACTGTGACCTTTATGGTATGTGAACTTTGTACTGAACCGTGACATACAGAGAGGAGGGTTCAGAGCACAAGTGTAGGTAGCCTTTGGAATTTTAGAATTTCTACTGTGAGCAGGCTGGTGAAACCATCCCCCAATATGACCAGCACCCCAAAAGTCACCTCATCCCCCTGTAGTCACTATCCCTGTTCCCAAGGGTAGCTCCTTTCTTGATTTAGTTTTACCTATAGATTCTTTATAAATGTAATCCTGTAGCGAAACTCACGTGTGCCTGGGTCCTCTCACTCAGCACTGCTTGTAGTTCCACGTAGTAAAAGTTTGTTCTTCTCACCAGGTATGAGCCCACGGGCTGGACTCCCACAAGTTACTTATTCATTTATTACAGATAGATATTGATTTCAAGGCCTGTCTTTTGGCCAGGTTATCCCTTCTTCTTTTCTTATTTCTTTTGTTATTTATTTATTTATCTATTTTTTGCGGTACTGGGGATCGAACTCAGGACCCTGCACTTGCTAAGCAGGTGCTTATTCCACTGAGCTATATCCCCAGCCCTTTCTTTTGTAATTTAAACAATTTTAAAACATGTGTTTTTTTTTTTAAGTTTTTGATCAGTTGCAATGTATGTAAAGACAAGATGCTCAGCTATGCATGGTGGCTCATGCCTGCAATTCCAGTACCCTGGAGGCTGATACAGGGGGATTGAGGCTAGGTTGAGGTACATAGTAAGATCCTGTCTCAAAACACAGCCTTGGTGTCTGTAAAATACTTCTTGGGAAAATTAAATTAACAGAGATCCTGCTCTCTGTCCCCCACAAAAAATGTCCTGCTGCAGAAGTAAACATAGCCACTTAAAAAGTTTTAGAGGTGCCAGGAGTAAAAAGATGAATGCCCATCGCCCCACCGCCCTCTGGTACTACTGGTTTGTTGTTGCTGTTTCACAGTAGGGGGATGGGACGCAGGACCTTGTGGGTGTTTGGAAAGCACTCTGCCGCTGAATTCTGTCTGCAGCCCTGGTACTACTGCCCATAGTCCGGAGTGGTGCTGTCCAGCACAGTAACTACACGTGGCACCATGGTGGAGCTCCATGGTCAAAAGTTTGTCTAGCAAGCCCTGGGTTCCATACCCATACCACACTAATTAATTAATTAATTAGAACTACTTAGAATTAAAAATTCAGTTCCTCAGTTACAGGAGTCACATTTCAAATGCTCGGTTGTCACACACTGGGCATGCGTCTAGTTGCACAGATCTAGGATATTTCAGGCTGGGGATATAGCTCAGCAGTTACAGCGCCTGCCTGGCAAGTGCAGGATCCTGAGTTCGATTCCCAGCACCAAAAAAAGAAAAAAATCTAGGATATTTCATCTTTGTAGGCTGCCTATCTAAATCTTTCTATACATATATTCTCATGAATTTGCTTTTCACCCATTATACCTCCTGTTACTAAACAGTGTACTTTCCTCATGGCATTTATTCATGAGTTCCTTTGCTGCGATGATCCACCTATAACATACACATTTTCTGTGCTTGGTGCTGAAGGTGTCGTGATAAACAAAACCAAATAAGATTTCTGCTCTCAAGGCCTTTATTGTCTAATGGGGAAAAGTTCATCAAAATGTCATGCCAGTAAATGTGAAATTACAAACTAAGAAGAGGGATCTGAAGGAAAGATAAATGGTTTTCTGAACAAGGAACTTGAGCTAGACCCTGGGGCAGCTCGGATCAGAGGGAAATGGAACGTGATGTGTCCAGGGATGTGGAGCAAAGAGGAGCAAGCCTGAACTGCAGAACCCCGGGGCTTTGATCTGCATCTGAGAGCAACAGCGGGGATCTATCCGCGTCTGTGCAGGGAAATTCAGCTCGCTCTTCCTGACAACCGCACAGTGGCGCCGTGCCAGACTAACTGATGCCCTGTAGAGCTGGATTCATCTTGCTGTTTTAAGTAGTCTGCCCCATGTTGAGTGTTCCTCTTGGTTCTTCTTCCTTTTTTTTTTTTTTTTTTTTGGCGGGACCAGGGATCGAACTCAGGACCTTGTTCTTGCCAGGCAGGCGCTTATTCCATTGCTGAGCTATATCCCCAGCCCCTTGGTTCTTCTTAAAGTAAGGAATAAGGTAGGAACATACACGTGATAGGACGGTTGGCTGTTTCAGAGGGTTTGTGCACAAGACAGGCTCTGACAAAAGTAGTATTTGGCTCACCACTTACCTGTTCATTCACCTTTTCAGCAAACACTGAGCGGCAGCACTGGTCCTTAGCAGGGCCGAGTCCAGTCTGCCGAGGTAAATCCACCTGGGGCCGCCTTCCCATGGGTGGTCAAAGCCTTAGGGAGCCTGAGGGCCTGGGATGAGGGCTATGGATGGCACCTTTGGCGTCTCCTCATGATTTTTGTTTTCTTCTGCCTGCACCTCTGGGTGTAGCCACCTGACTTCAGGGACCTGCCAGAATGGGAGCCCAGAATCCGAGAGGCCTTCCGCACTGCTGACTTGGACCCGAAGGCTGACTCTAGTTGGAGCTTCAGGCCTTACCGAGCTGAAGACAATGATTCCTATGCCTCTGAGGTGGGTCTCAGTAGTCGAGCAAGAGGTTGGGTGGGAAGGGAGTGGCTGGGGCGTCCCAAAGGCAGAGTGACCTATGGAGGCTGAGATTTTAAATTTCAAGCAAAAAAGGAAATAAAGAAGTTTGGGCCATTCTTACAGCCTCATCAAAGGAGGCTCATCTTAAGAAATTGATTTTTTTTCTGTTAGCTTCCATTGGGAATTTAATAATTTATATCATTTCATGAAATTACTACTTTGTATGGGGTCAGGGCATCAATCTCTGTAGTTAGGCTGTTTGGGTTCCAATTGTGGATCCTCTCTACGCTGGCTGTCAGAGCTCGGAGAAGTTACTTCACTTCTTTTTCAGTTTTCCAACCTACAAAACGAAAATCCTTCATAGTGTGGTTGGAAAAGTTGAGGACATGAGAAGTCTTACTTAAGGTCTGGTCCATGGTAAGGATGAGGATGACCTATCACTTAAAGAGGAAATTAATTTCCTGCATGCAGTTAACTATTGTTGTGTTTAGCTGTTCTTTATGGAGCAGTAATAATTGTGAAGAATTAAGCTGAATGTTGAGTTTAAGGAGGATACCAGAGAGAACAGATAGTACCTAACTGCAAAGGTTTTCTGTTTCATTTTCTTTTTTCTATTTTTTTTTGTGATGCTAGGGATACCCTAGCCTTATCTAGCTGTGTCTGTCTGTCTGTCTGTCTCTATTTATCTCTATCTATCTATCTTTATCTATCTAATTTTTTCCTCCCTCCCTCCCTCCCTCTGTGTATCTGAATTTTGAGACAGGGTCTCGCTAACTTAGTTGCTCAGGCTGAGCTCAAACTTGGGATCCTCTTGCTTCACACTCTCATAGTGGTGGGATTACAGTCATGTGCCAGCTCTGTTTGTTTTTTTTATGCAGTACTGGCAGTTGCACCCAGGGCCTCAGGTATGCTGGGCAAAGTGCTCTACCTCTGAACTATACATCCAGCATGCTGCAGTCATTTTTAATATAAAACAGGTACATGAGATATACCTCAAGTCAGTATGTCTTCCATGGCCAAATTATCCCATTACTGGCCACATAGGTCATTTTTTTTGAGACAAGGTCTCACTATATAGTTCAGGCTAGCTTTGAACTCACTATGTAGCCCAGGCTGGCCTTGTACTTGTGTCAATCCTCCTGCCTCAACCTCCCTGAGTGCAGGGATTATAGGCATGTGCCACCATGCCCAGCCCAAATGTTAAATGTTTTGGAGACAGGGTCTTACTGTGTTGCTCAGGCTGGTGCCCAACTCACTGGCTCAAGCAGTTCTCCCACCTTAGCCTCGAGAGTAGCTGGGACTATCAGTGTACTCCACCACACTCAGCTGACGTTTTTTACTGAAGCGTAACATACATGGAGAAAAGTGCTTATGGGCTGGGGCACAAGCCAGTGGTAGAACTCTCGCCGGGCACAGCCCAGACCCTGCATGTGATCCCCAGTGCCACCAAAGGGGGAGAGTCGTATCAGAAATCAGATTTTCACAAACCAAACTCACTAATGTTGTACCCAGAGCAATAAACAGAGCGTGACCTGCCCCTGGAATTCCCTGGAATGCTCCCTTCTATTCACTGTGTGGACTCCTGAAAGAATAGATTCGTTCTGACAGGTGCAGTAGCACATCCTGTAACCTCAGTTATGCAGGAGTTGAGGCAGGAGGATTACAAGTTTGAGACCAACCAGAGCAACTTAGCAAGACCCTGTCTCAAAGAAAAAGAAAAAGAAAAAAACAGCTAGGGTTGTAGCTCATGGCTAGAGTGCTGCCTTGTGTGCTTGAGATGTGGGGTTCCAATCCCCAGTATTAGGGAAAAGAAAAGATTAGTGTTTGCCTGTTTAGCTACAAATACTTTTAAACACCAATTCCTGTAGAAAATGTGAAATTTTTAAATTTTTTTTTCTGAAGATCTTAACTCATAGTCATTGTAAACAACAAGTGACTCTAACGAAATCCCCAAGCAGGATTGCGTCAAGGTAAAAAGGAGAAAGTCAATACCGTGCAATCATCATGTAGCTAACTACCGTTTACATTCAGAGCATGTGTTTTCCTGTCTTTTGTAGCATAGTAATGTACATACTATAAAGGGCAGTACCATTAAGGTTAAGTATACAGTTGAATGGATTTTTATGTTATATATAGATCCATTAACTATATTTTAATCTCTGTGATTTAGTACGGAAACTTTTAAATTTTTGTAATTATACACTGTGAGACGGCTGGGTAGGGTGCCATGTGTTTATAGTTGCAGCACTTTGGAGGCTGAGACAGGAGGACAGGAGGATTGCTTGAGCCCAGCAGTCTGAGGCCAGCCTGGACCACATAATAACACCCTATCTAAGTAAATAATAAAAACCTCCTGGGTGTGGTGGTGCACACCTATAATCCTACCACTCTGGGAGACTAAGGCAAGAGAATCACAAATTTGGAATTTTTTTTTTTTTTTTTTTGTGATATCAGGGATTGAACTCAGGACCTCGCGCTTGCCAAGCAGGCGCTTATTCCACTGAGCTATATCCCCAGCCCAAGAATCACAAATTTGAACCCAGCTTGGGTAACTTAGTGACTTTACAAGATCCCGTCTCAGAATAAAAAAGGGCTAGGAATGTAGCTCGGTGCAAAGGCCCCAGTACCGTTAAAAAACAAAACAAAAGAACACCAAAAAAACAGTAAGCCAAATGTGGTGGCACATGCCTATAATCCCAGCACTCAGGAGGCTGAGGCAGGAGGATCACCATGCATCTGAGGCCAGCCTGGGCTCCATAAGTGAGTTCAAGGCCAGCCTGCACCACATGGTGAGATCTTGCCTCAAAAACAAAAAACAAACACATACACACACACACAAAAAAAAACAGAATGTGAACATCTGTGTGACTCACACTTACTATAATTTTCACGTTATTTTCTTCAAATGAATATCAAAGAAATTACCAACTTCAGAGCATAACAGTAGATAGATTTGTATTCACTGTTTCATTTGTCCTGACAGCCCAATGAGTAGGGACAGCTATGGCGCCCTCGCTGTACTCAAGGGGCACTGGGTCTGGCTTACTGTTGGCTCCCTCCCACTTTCATGCTTTGACTGCAGCCTGAATCTCCCTTGTCCTCTTTCCCTCCTCCTCACCTAGATCAAGGAGCTGCAGCTGGTGCTGGCCGAGGCCCATGACAGCCTCCGGGGCTTGCAGGAGCAACTCTCCCAGGAGCGGCAGCTACGGAAGGACGAGGCTGACAGCTTCAACCAGAAAATGGTCCAGGTGAGGGATGCACCTGCTTCAGCTTCTCCCCAGACTGAAGGCCAAGGGGCTGGGGATGCAGCTCCATGGTAGAGTCTTCCCTAGCATGTGCAAGGCCCTGGGTTCCAGCCCCAGCACTGCAAAAACAAAACAAAAACAAACCCAACTTGAAGGCGGGACCCTCAGACCCGTGGGGCCTCAGAAGGTGAGAATGTTAGGGGAAACCACATTTTGTAAGCCCTGTGCCCTGGAGGGGTAATTTTGCTATGCTAGGCTGGAATCCTAGACTTGTCATTGGTTATCAGTGTGACCTTGGGCCAGTCCTGTTTCCTCTTAGGACCTCAGTTTCCCACCTGTGAAATGGTACTTCCAGTTTGAGCTGCAGAGTCTGGCTGAAAATAAAGACCATAGTCCTGTAATAGCATTTATTGAGCCCTCACTGCACGCCAGGTCCATGCAACACACGGATTTCCACACCCTCCCCTATGAGGAGTCTGCATTTGACAGGTGGAAAAGCAGGCCCAGAGAACTGAAGTGCTTTGCTCACAGACACATGCAGGGTGAAGCGGCGCTGGGATTGTCTTACCCTAGACTTAGCACGGCTTCCCAATACACTGCATATCCATTCACGCGCTTGACCCTGGCGTCCCTGCACGTGGGTTACCTGTCCCTGCCATCACCGCTCGCCCTCCAGTTCCTCCTTCAGTGCGAGGTTTTGTGTGAAACATCTGGCCACCAGAGGTGCTCAGGGTATGATTATGTGATTCATTTAGTTAAACTGCTGCTTCAGATCCCAGCTTTTCTGTGGATGTGGATTGGGGCTGCTGTTGCTTTTTGAGTTCCTCTTTCCTGGGTAGAACAAGCTGCTTCTGGTGGGATCTTTGTGAGGGATCCCCAGAGTGCCCCCACTTTTTCTCTCTGACCTTGACCACTTCCCTTCTGCCAGGAGTGGGTGGGAATGGTGGGAGCCTTGAATGGCGTTTCTCAAGCCTGCATCCCTGCAGCTGAAGGAGGACCAGCAGAGGGCGCTGCTGAGGCGAGAGTTTGAGCTGCAGAGTCTGAGCCTGCAGCGGAGGCTGGAGCAGAAATTCTGGAGCCAGGAGAAGAACATTCTGGTACAGGAGTCCCAGCAGTTCAAGCACAACTTCCTGCTGCTCTTCATGAAGCTCAGATGGTTCCTGAAGCGCTGGCGGCAGGGCAAGGTTTTGCCCAATGAGGGAGATGACTTCCTGGAGGTATGGCTGCGCCTGGGCCTGGGCCTAGTGAGGCGGGTGGGAAGACGGAAGATGGATCAGTGGGACAGAACACTTCACAGTAACATCGGCTGCTTGTGGGGATATTAGTGTGCATGAGCGTGGGATGATCCTCAGACCCCGGGGGGCAGTTCAGTCCTCAGCGGGAACCATGTTGTCTGAATGCTAAATCGTGGAATCCTAAATTTTGAATTCCAAACCCTCCTGGGGGCTGGGGGTCTGGCTTGGTGGTAGAGTGTGTGCTTAACATGTGCAAGCCCTGGGTTCCAACCCCAGCACCAGAGAAAAGAACAACAGCCTGGCCCTGGGGATTTCACAGGGGGAATTGCACACCTCAGTGTAGGTCATGCAAAGACTGTGGGAGTAGATCCTCGTGACCAATGTTGGAATTGGGGTGCTGATTCCTGCAGGATCCCCCACCCCATGTCTCAGCTTCATTATCTTTCTGGATATATGATGCTTGGATCCCTTCTCTTTTTTTCTATATTTTTGAGACAGGGTCTTGCTATGCAGTTCAGGCTGGCCTTGAGCTTGCTTTGTAGCCCAGGCTTGTCTCAAACTCACAATGATCCTCCTGCCTCAGCCTCCTGAGTGCTGCGATTACAGGCATGTGTCACCATGCCTGGCCTTTTGGACCCTGTCTTAATTGTTTTCTAGAATACCATAGTCTTTGTTTTCCTTCTACCTCAGGGGTTTCTTCTTATCTCATCTCCTTTTTTATTTTTTCTTTGGTGGTGCTGAGGATGGAACCTGGGGCCTTGTGCATGCTAAGTGCATGCTTTACCCCTGAGTCCCAGCCCCAGCTCCCTGACCTCATCTCTTAAGATCAGAGTCTCCAGCCAGGTGTGGTGGTGCACGCCTGTAATTCCAGCACTCTAGAGGCTGAGGCAGGAGGATCACCGAAAGGTCAAGGCCAACCTATGCTATATAGTGAATTTAAGGCTAGCCTGAACTACATAGCAAGACTCTGTCTCAGAAAACAAACAAAAAAGATCAAAGTCTACAAGGCTCAGCCCTCAACTGCATCTCTGTCACCTGCTCTGACTCCCTTGCAGGCTTTCTTGGACATTCAGTCGTAAGAGCCCTGGTGTCTCCCCGACCCCTAAGTTTTCATCATCTGTGTGACTGACCCATTTGGCGTCTCACTGGCTCTCCCCCTCACTCTTCTCTTTCCTTCACACCCCCGCTGCTCCGTCGGCAGGTCCTGCCAGCTCTCCCGCTAGAACCTGAGCTGTCCCCGCTGCTCCCTGACAGGGCCGCCGGCGCTTCTTTGTGGTCACTGCCGTCACCCCTAACTGGTCTCCCTCTGCTCTCATCCCCCTCCACCAAGCATCTTGTGTTCCTGAGGTGCCAGGAGGAGCCGTGCGCCTTGCAGAGCTGTGCAGTATGGGCGGCACAGAGCGACCTTGTGAAATAGACTCAGCTCAGTGTCACTCTGTTGCTTTCAGTGCCTACCTGGCTGTACCCCTCTTGGGGTCCCCTGGCTTCCTTGCCAGTCCTCAGATGGGCGTGCTCTATCTCAGGGTTTTTGCATTTGTGATACACACACACACACACACACACACACACACACCCGCTTTCTCTGTCTCTAGTGGTTTCCCCGGCTCGGCTCATCCACAGACCTCCTTCAGGACTTCGTCAAGGGGTTGCCTTCTCTGTGCAGCCTTCTTTGGCCACATGAAGCACATCCTTGCTCCTTCACTGGGTCTTTCTCTGTGGCACCTGTCACTGTGTGAACAACAGTTCCCATCTTTTCCGTTTACCTCTGTTTTTCTGTTACTGGAGTGGAAGGGGAGCAGGCTTTTTGTCCGTCTTGTTCACTGATGGATTCCCAGGGCCTGCACGTGGTAGATGTTTGGTAATTGGCCGTTGAAAGGACAGATGATGAATGAACACCCGGCCAGAGGTGCCTGCCTTCTGCCTGGTTCCCACCCTGAACACTTGTGCTGGCCGCTGGGTAGGCCTGGACTCCTGCCCGGCATCTGTCAGTGATGTGTCCTCCACCAAACCTTTGGCCACTCTCATCTGTCGTCACAGCAGCAGGGCTGTGGCTCTTTTAGCCCAACCACGTGCTTCCCTTGGCTCAGCCTGGCATTGTGGTTATTTCTGAGTAACTCTGTGAGGGGTGCTCATGGGCCTTGGGAGGTCAGAAAGCTGTACTTTTCCACCTGGATGGTTCCCAAGGGTCAAGATTAAGGTCTGAGAAGTCAGCTGGGTGTGGTGGCATGTCTTTTATCCCAGCATTCAGGAAGCTGAGGCAGGAGGATTGCTGCAAGTTTAAGGGTGGCTTGGGCTATACAGTGAGTTCAAGGGCAGCATGAGCTATACAAAGACGCTTCTCAAAAAAACTTAGGAAAATAAAAAAAGATTTGGGAAGTGGTGCCAGGCAAGGTACCTTTGTCCACCCTGAACCATCACCCCCACTCCTCCTTCCTGCCTGATTGTGCAGCCTCTCTGCTGTCAGAGCTGCCAGCTAGTGTCCCTGTTCCCCAGAGGCTAGAGCCCCAGGTGTGACCTTCTCTCACCCGTTGCTGAGTGTGACTTCTAAACGTAGGTAAACAGCATGAAGGAGTTGTACCTGCTGATGGAGGAAGAGGAACTCAACGCCCAGCACTCTGACAACAAGTCTTGCACGGGGGACAGCTGGACTCAAAACACAGTGCGTCCTCAGCCCCTCCTCAGTCCACTTAGTAATCACCTCCTCATCTAACCCCAGCCCTGCACTGGGCCCTGGCACTACAGAATGGCATTGCCTGGTCACTGGCTCCACGTTGCCTAGGACTGTGGAACACACAAGTTATCCCAGGGCAGTGACAGGGGAGTGACATGGTGGACTGTAAGGTCACAGGCAAGAAAGCGGTTATTTCTATTTGGTACATAGGGAACAGTCTCACAGAGAAAGGGTTGTAGGTAGTGGGTATTAAAGGATGAATAGGAGCTTGCCTAAAAGAACGAAGACCATTTTGGACCTTCTTGCAGAGATGTGCCAAAGTATTGTGGGATCGGCTGTGGTGTGGCGTATACATGGTAGTGCAGTGCAAAGATATCAAGATAGAGTTCATGAAGAGAGGCCTTTATGGTTTATTTGAGATGAAGAATTCTCACATCAAGTCACAGGTCAGAGATCACTGGGGTCAGATTTTGAGGGCTGCCTACAGAGAGAGGTACAGATGAGGTCACGAACCCAGGAGAGACTTGCTGGAGCCTCACTGAGTCCTGGGCAGGTTCTCTGAGCCCAGCTCCCAGAGCTCCTGACCAGCCCTGCTCTGTCTTGTAGCCCAATGAATATGTCAAGACGCTGGCTGACATGAAGGTGACGCTGAAGGAGCTGTGCCGGCTGCTGCGGGAGGAGCACCGGGGACTGACCGAGCTGCAGCAACAGTTTGCCAAGGCCAAGGCCACATGGGAGACGGAGCGGGCAGAGCTCAAGAGCCATACCACGCAGGTGAGTCCTGCTGCCCCCAGCAGGGACATCTGCTTGCTCTCAGCCAGGTGTTCAGCTGTCAGATCTGGGAGCTGGATGTCTGACCAGTGCTTCTAGTGGGATAAGCCCCCCTCGTTTCACCTTGTGGTCCAGAGAGGGCAGGAAACTCGCCTAGAACCACACAGCAAGGGTGCTGGAGTAGGGACCCAGAGTAATGGGCCAGGCGAGGAGGCTGAAGGATTGACAGGCAAGTCTGCATCACTGTGGGCTCAGGGGTAAGGCCAGACTGCCTCTGGGCCTGTCTGCACCTGTACATGTCCTGTACACACTTCCTGGACTCCCATTCCTTGCTGTCCTCTGTTCCTTCCTCTCCTCATAGGGACCCCTAACCCCCTGATTCCTTGCTCTGGTTTGCTCCCCCCACTCAAACTGAGAGCCTCACCTTCCAACAGCCCAGCCTCACCAAAGGTGCCTTGATCAAGGTCCGGAGAGTTTAGTGTCTTCTGTGTGCCTGGTCTGACACATGAGAAGGGTGCCCACTCAGAGAGGAGGCGCTGACCCCACAGCTCTGCAGAGCCAGGCTCCACTCGTTCCAGGCTGCCCTGCCACAGGTGCTTTACCGGGTACCACTGGGCACTGGGAGCTGGGTACTCTGATGATCTCTGCAGGACAGATGACAAGACAGGCCCAGAGGAGTTAAGTTTCTGTCCAGTGTCACCCGGTGGCACACCTACCATGCTTCCTGAGCCTCCATCCTGCCTGGTTCCCAAAACACCTTCCTCTCAGTGCCCACAGGCACCTGGCTGCTTGCTGGGTGCCCTGCTCCCCACCTATGCCTCCCTGCAGATCTCACAGCACCTGCCCAGCTGGGCGTCCCGAGGTCCCTCCTCCCACTGCTCCCCCCAAGCCCCACCAGCCCAGGACTCCTAGCCCTCCACCAGCCCCGTGGACTTAACATCCCGACTATATCCCCCTGCACTGGGTGGAGACCGTGGCTCTTGACTTTTCTTGATCTGGAGCCAAGAAAGCTGTCATGCCATGCTGGAATGGTTCCCCCCACACGCATCATGACTGCGTGTGTACACGTGTGATGTGTGTGTCCCTCCCCACCCGGGGTCTGTGGGGGACAAGGCGGGGCCCTTTCTTAGAAAGAGAGATAAAACATGTTCCCCATAACCCAAAACCTGCGCTGCTGGTAAGAATTGATAAACATCAGGAGAAGCAATAACTAGGAACATCTGCATGTTACAGCTGTGTGACAGGGGACACATAACCCCTGGCACTCTCCCTCTGAAAAACCAGAGGAGGTAGTTCTGTGGCCGAGTTTCCATGGGGACCCTGAGGGAATGCCTGGGAGCCTGCAGCATGGAGCGTGGCTTGAAGAAGCAGCTCCTCGGTCCTTACTGGACTCTATGAGCAGAAAGGGCACTGAAGGCTGCCAGGAGCCCAGGATGCGGAGCAGGCGGAGGGGGTGGCCTGCTGCTGGCAGCTGCCTGGCTGCTTTCCTCTGCAGATGGAGCTGAAGGCCGGGAAGGGGGCTGGAGAGCGGGCAGGGCCTGACTGGAAGGCGGCCCTGCAGAGGGAGCGTGAGGAGCAGCAGCACCTCCTGGCTGAGTCCTACAGCGCGGTCATGGAACTGACGCGGCAGCTGCAGATCAGCGAGCACAACTGGAGCCAGGAGAAGCTGCAGTTGGTGGAGCGGCTGCAGGGGGAGAAGCAGCAGGCCGAGCAGCAGGTGAAGGAGCTGCAGAACCGCCTCAGCCAGGTGAGGCTGGCTCCAGCCTGCAAGACTTGAACCGCAGGGGGAGTCACTACAGAAAAAGTCTTGGGGTTGCGTCTCTTCAGGTGTTGCTTAGACAAGGTCTAGGGTAGAATCTGTTTCAGGTATAGCTAGATCCAGGCTCAGAGATTACAGTAAGAACTAGGTCTTTCTCTCTCACTCAGTCTCAAGCCTGCTTTCTTCTCTATTAGCTTTACTCCTAAGCAAACTGTACCCAAATATGGCCACTGTGGTTTCATGCTCATCTCGTACATCTTAGCAGATACAATGCAAAGAGTTTCTTTTCCACCAGGTTCTGATTGCATCGTCATAGGTCACTCGCTTATCCCTGGAGCCTCCCCAAAAGAGGGAGGGGCCAAGAGTGAGTCCCATTGGAAAATCAGAGTCCCGATCCAAACAGGGTTTGGAGTATGAAAAGTAATCGTTGACTGTTACCCTCACATCATGCACCCAGCTGCCACCTACCACACTGCTACGCTGTACTCTTTGGCTCCCTCTTTTCTTTTAGTTTTTTGGTTTTTGTTTTTGTTTTTTGGTAGCATCGGAAATATGAGCGCAGCACACAGATGGGGACAAAGGCACCATACCGTGGGACAGCTACACTATTGGTACTGTCACCCATGCTCACTCAACTGCCCAGTCTTGGGCAAGTTTCCTCTCTTCACTCCATCTTGACCCTCTCATCTGCACAGTGGAAATAAGCAGAGTGCTGGGCGTGGTGGCGCACGCCTGTAATCCCAGCACTGGGGAGGCTGAGGCAGGAAGATCATTGCAAGTTCGAGACCAGCCTGGGCTACAAAGTGAGCTTAAGGCCACTCTGAACTCCATAGCAAGACCCTGTCTCAAAAAGACAAAAAAAAAAAACAAAAAAAAACAAAGAAAGAAGCAGCGTGACACCTACCTCGTGTGGTTTCTGTGAGGGTGAAACGAGCTAACGGGACACAGCATATAGAAGAGGAAAGGGCTCAGAGGCGCCTCTGTGTTCAGTGGGAAGGAATGCCAGGGGTCAGTAGTGATGGCCACCACTGATGAGCAGCAGAGTCCTTGGATCTTTGGGTTTGGTTTTTTTTTTCCTGTGGTCCTGGAGATTGAGCCCAGGGCCTTCCCACTAAACTACATTCCCAGCCCCCCCCCCTTTAATTTTTTATTTTGAACATGGGTTTTTGCTGCATTACTAAGTTGCTCAGACTGGGTTTGAACTTGTGATTCTCCTGCCTCAGCCTCCCAGAGTGCTGGGATTACAGGTGTGAGCCACTATGCCTGGCTTCCTTGGGGTTTATATTTGCCACCATGGTGTGGAATAGGTGCTACTTAGCTGATCTGTCTGTTCTCAGAACTGTGACATGGTTTAATGTAGCACTGGCAGATGGTCCTGTATTAGACGTATTTACTCCTCTAAGGACTCCCGCAAGTACTTCCTTGTACTATCATTTTGCAGTTCCACCTCGCGGATGGCTTGGAGCTGCTACTGCTGAGAAGTTGGCTTCTGATCCGTGACGTGGGCCCTCTGGCTGCAGAGTGGGGCATGGGACATAGCTGTGCTCAGGTCGAGCCCCCTCGCCAGCTCCACCCAGCACTGACTCGCCCTTTTTGCCCTTGTTCAGTTGCAGAAGGCTGCTGAGCCTTGGGTCCTGAAGCACTCGGACCTGGAGAAGCAGGACAACAGCTGGAAAGAGGTGAGGGAGTCGCTGCCACCCGTGTTCTCTGGGCTTCTGTCTATACCTCGCATTTAGTTCTGTTTACGGGGGGCATGACAGAGGATGCTAACCCTGTCTCACAGGGCTCCTTGAGGCCCTCATCTCTGGTGTCCCTACCCCACGGTTCCACAGCGTGTGACTCGGGAAGGGTCCTCTACCAGGACCAACCGTTGCTGGGAGAAACCTCTTTGTATCACTTGTGCCTCTGTGGAAAGCAAGTCCTCCAACTGGTTCTGTGCTCCTGAGTGTGTCACTCCCCACCTTGGGGCCCCAGTTGCCTCATTGATAAATGAGAGTCAAATTTTCCATCCTGGCCCAGCCCAGGGTGTGGAGATCAATAAGGTCACATTAATGACATCTGCACAGAAGCTTAATCGCATTGTCCCTATAGCGACGTGCTAAGTAACCAGATGGAACCTTTCTGGGGCCCATTTGGTCCTATGGCAGTCTGAGGAAGTGTGTCACCAGGGATTGGAATGCAAATAGCAGACACCTACTGTAGGGAGCTGAGGGTTTTCTTAGGGGCTCAGGAGTCCCGAAAACGCAGGTTACAGGAGCTGTGCCTCTGGAGCCAGCGTGGGACAAGCCCGGGGCAGTAACTGCACGGTCACTGCTGTCACTACCCAGCTACATAGCTGGCCATGGGGTGTTTTGTTGCTGCCACCACATTTTGAATAAGTTTTACATGGCCGTGCTTCTCTTGGGGGGTCACTCTTGGAACTTCACCTGTCCCACCCTGAGTCTCATTCCTAGGGTGGCAGACTTAGACATAGTGCAGCCAGAAGCTGACCAATGGGCATTCAAGATCATTGGTGAAATTATTCAGCTTTCCCAACGGGGGGACGCAGGCACGGAGGGCCAGGCTTAGCTCCTGCACTCGCCTCCTGTCAAATTCCTTCAGTGGCCAGAGCTGACCCTCCCTACCTCTCTTCAACAGACGAGAACTGAGAAGATCCATGACAAGGAGGCTGTTTCTGAAGCTGAGCTTGGGGGAACCGGCTTAAAGAGGTGCTGGCATCCCCTGCCCTGCCCTGTCCACTGCCCCACCTGTGCCCCCCGCAGCCCAGCCAACCTGGCTTGCATCTTCCCTTTTTCAGGATTGGGAGAACGCTGGGGTGTGATTTCTGTGGAACCCAGGTCATCAGGAGCGGGAAAGTATGGGGGAAATTGAGGTTCTACCCAGGATTCCAGTGTGCAGTTTGATGTTTCTGGGCATGGGAAACTGGGGCCCCAGCATATTCCCAGGCCCAGGGCCACACTGTTTAGCTCTTCTTGGATCCTTCCTTCTATCTCAAGTTAGGAGAATTGTAGTGGGCATCACAGTGGGATTGTTAGACAGCACCCATTGACACAGCCCAGTGAGGGAGAGCCTGTCCCTGAGACAGGACCATATTTCAGTGAGAGGAAACCTGTTAGAGGAGGGAGACAGAACCCCCCAGAAGCCTCAAGGAACAGCCCAGAAGCAAGGGGCCCCAGCGTGGGAGAGTGGGTGCTGCAGCCAGAGGGCCAGCTTGATTTCCCCTGTCTGGTGGGATAGGAGGAGCTGCCCTCCACCTGTCAGAGTGGTCGGGCATCTGCAAAGGGCACGTGCCCGGCACTTAAGGCATGAAGTGCCGCATGTGTGCTGGTGATTTAATGGCATGTAAGTTTGGGTTCCCGCTGGAACAGCCCTGAGACAAGGATTTACATGCAAGTGGTTTACTTGGAAGAGGATTCCAGGAAATAACTAAAAGTGAGAGAGGAAAGGAAGAGCAGCTGGTCAGAGTTTCTACCAGGTTATTCTGTGAGCAACTGACACCCAGTGCTGCTGATAAACTCTGGGAGCCAGGGGAGAACATGCAGTTCCAAGTTACTGAGGAACCCCGGGGAACCGGCTTAAAGCGCTGGGAGGCTGGGGTGCCTGCTCGTGAAGTACAGCGCATGGTTTGTTGAGAGCTGTGTTTGGAGGAATTAACTCTGCTTCCAGCTCCCTCTGTCTAGACGCCAAGGATGCACTCTTAGCTAGAGAAAAAGGCCCTAGGTGAGGATAGCAGGTGTTCAGAGCATGCAGATGAGGGGACAGCGGATGGGGAGGCACCCACAGTGTCTTCGAGAGGAGAGCAAAGCGGCCCTGGTCTTGGCCTGCACCCACCAAGGAAGGAGACCACATGCTTGCTCGGCGTGTTAGTTTCCACTAATGTCGCTTTTCTTCCTCCGCTCTTCTCAGGACCAAATCTGTCTCCTCCATGTCTGAGTTTGAAAGTTTGCTCGACTGTTCCCCGTACCTTGCTGGAGGAGATACCCGAGGCAAGAAGCTTCCTAGCAGCCCTGCCTTTACCTTTGTGAATCCCGAGCCCGTGGATCCAGAGAAAGAAGCTAAGGAAAAGCCTGGACTCTCCCCACGGGACTGCAACCGCTTGGGCACCCTGGCCTGTCAGGACTCTGCTGGGAGGCAGATGCAGCGTAGCTACACTGCCCCCGACAAGACGGGCATCCGGGTCTACTACAGCCCTCCAGTGGCCCGGCGCCTGGGTGTGCCTGTGGTCCATGACAAGGAGGGCAAGATCCTCATTGAGCCTGGCTTCCTCTTCACCACAGCCAAGCCCAAGGAGTCAGCTGAGGCAGATGGGCTGGCCGACAGCTCCTATGGCCATTGGCTGTGCAACTTCTCCCGGCAGCGCCTGGATGGGGGTTCTGGGGGTAGCACCGCAACCCCTGGATCTGCCTTTCCTGCTGCCCTGCGTGACTTTGAGATGTCAGGCAACATGAGTGATGACATGAAAGAGATCACCAACTGTGTGCGGCAGGCTATGCGCTCTGGTTCACTGGAGAGAAAAGTAAAGAAGAGCACATCCAGCCAGACAGTGGGCCTGGCCAGTGTGGGCACACAGACCATCCGCACGGTCAGCGTGGGCCTGCAGACTGACCCACCACGCAGCAGCCTCCATGGCAAGAGCTGGTCACCCCGCAGTTCCTCACTCGTGTCTGTGCGCAGCAAGCAGATCTCCTCCTCCCTGGACAAGGTCCACTCACGCATTGAGCGGCCATGCTGCTCACCTAAGTACGGCTCACCTAAGCTCCAAAGGCGGTCTGTGTCCAAGCTGGACAGCACCAAGGACCGCAGCCTGTGGAACCTGCACCAGGGCAAACAGAACGGCTCAGCCTGGGCCCGCTCCACCACTACTCGGGACAGTCCTGTGCTACGGAACATCAACGATGGGCTGTCCAGCCTCTTCAGCGTGGTGGAGCACTCAGGGAGCACGGAGTCTGTCTGGAAACTGGGCATGTCTGAGGCCCGCGCCAAGCCTGAGCCTCCTAAATTTGGCCTCGTGCAGGAGTTCTTCCGTAATGTGTGTGGCCGGGCACCAAGCCCCACCTCGGCAGCAGGGGAGGAGAGCTCCAAGAAGCCAGAACTCCTCTCCCCAGCCAGCTACCATCAGCCAGATGGCATGGCCAGGATCCTACACAAGAAGGCAGCCAAGGCAGGCAGTGGCGAGGAGACCAAGGCCACCATGCTCCCTCAGGCGGGGAAGGATGGTGTCCCACGGGACGGAGATGGAGCCTCAGTCCTTCCCAATGAGGTAGGTGGGTGGAGTTTACCCTTTTGCCTGGGAGAAAGGATTAGCTTATAAGGTCCAAGATCTTTTGGTTTTTAAACTTGAAGCATATGATCCCATGTCTCAAGAAGTTCTTATGATGGTCAAGGGTAGGGGTAGAAAGCCCCAACCGAGAATAACATATACTGGTGATCACGTGATCTGAATGCCAAGAGACCAGTGACTGGGGCTTAACTGGCTGCTTTGTGACTACATAGTGGTGGCCTCCAGGGGAGGAGAATGCCCTCTGCCCTCACCCCCATGGTGTGCTGAGTAGCTTGTTAGGCCTGTGAGAGCCAGGATGCCTCTTCTGTGTTAGTAGTATTGCCTTGGTACCTGAGATTGTCTCAAGGGCAGGACTGATGGTATAAAAACTGGCAAAGGCTGCAAATCAGAGTTGCTGCCCTCACTCAGGAATCTCTTCCCCTCCCCTTTCCTCCTATCCCATTCCCGCCCCTTCTCATGGTACAGGGGATTAAACTCAGCCTCCTGTATGCTAGACAAACACCGTGCCACTGAGCTAACACTCCCAGCCCTCTTTATTTCTTTTTTCAGACAAGGTCTCACTCAATCACCCAGGCTGGTTTCAAACTTAGAATCCTCCTGCCTCAGCCTTCTGAGTAGCTGAGATTACAAGCATGGGTCATCATACCTAGCTAAAAACTGGTTATTAAACATAAACCCACCTGCCACTTGCCCCACTCCATCTACATTTCCAAGCTAGGAATGGCAGCACAAGCCTGTAATCCCAAAACTCTGGGATGCTAAGACAGGAGTATTGCAAATTTGAACCCAGCCCAGGCAATTTAGTGAGACCCTATCAGAAAATAAAAATACATTATAAAAAGGGGCCTAGGTATATAGTTCAGAGCAGAAGCCCTGAATTCCCAGTATCATTAAAAAAAAATAAGACTTTCCACCTAAGTGCTCACATTCTCTCTAGACTCTTCTGTTGCACACCCCCACTCCTGGTAGCAATTCTGATAAATTCGGGATTATTTGAATGTTAGTAAAAGAATGCATCTAAGTCAGAAATGCAGAAGGGTGAGGTAAACATCACTGAAGGATGATAGTGTCTTATAGAACCTAAGAACAGGGACCTGAAGGCCTTAGCACCTTCTCTGTCTGCCTCTCTTCCCTCTTAAACTGCATGTTCTCTTAGGTCTTCTTCCTTCTTCTCTCTGCCTCTCTGTTGCATTTGCATAAAGACTAGCTGGGCTATTCTCCCTCTGGTTTTGTAACATCTTCCATCTAAAGTGCCTAAGAGGCACTGATTCAAATCCCTCTGTCCCAGTTTCACATTTCTGAGAGAAAGAAACTCTGACTGGTCTGCCTTGGGTCAGATGTACCTTTTGGTCCAGTCAGCTGGCCAGACTAGTGCTCTATGGTCTGTGGAGGGCTCAGAGCAGGCTGCAGGTGGGGACACGGAGATGTGAGGAGGCTGTGTGTGGGATGGGCCTTGCTGACCCAAAAGGTCTCCTTCCCTATTATTGTATGTTTAGGTGGGTTCTCGTTTCTCTATTATAAACAGTATAGTGCTAAACATCTTGCTGTACAGTTTCAGACATTTCAGATTATTTCCTTAGGTTTTGAGCTGCAGATGTGGGATTATACAGTGAAATAATATAAATTTTTTAAAGGTATTTGGTAAATGTTGCAAATTGTCTTTTAAAGAATATGTCTGGGGGCTGGGGATATAGCTCAGTGGAATAAGCGCTTGCCTAGCAAGTGCAGGGTCCTGAGTTCGATCCCCAGTACCGCAAAAAGAAAAAAAAATAAAGAATATGTCTGAGCTAGGGCTGTAGCTCAATGATAGAAAGCTTGCGTGGCATTCATGAATCCGTGGTTTGAGTCCTAAGCTCTGGGGAAAAAAAACCACAAGTGCCCTGGGTAAATAAATTATTTTCATTCAGTAGAATATTATAGAACCATTAAAAAAGAGATCTAAACATAGTTGAAAGAAATGTGTGCATGTTTTCCACTTGCAAAATGAACTGTTGGGAATGAGGTCACTTTTGTAAGTGTACATGTGCAGTATGTTAAGAAGGAAAGATTGGTTTACAAGCTGTGTCCAAAGCCGGGTGCTCTGGTACTGGTCTGTGGACAGCCTGAGCTATGGGTGGTCCACTGTGCACCTCGGGGCTCTTCCTGACTTCCTTTTCCTTCCTCCTAGGATGCTGTCTGCGACTGTAGCACACAATCTCTCGCCTCCTGCTTCACCCGGCCATCCCGCACCGCCGTCCGCCACTCTCCTTCCAAGTGCAGGCTGCATCCTTCTGAGTCTGGCTGGGGAGGGGAGGAGAGGGCAGCCCCCCCCAGCGAGTGACAGGATACCCGAGCCCCCTCCTCAGACTGTCCAGTCCCCGGATGGCAGGAGGGGACAGCGGAGAGGAGGTGAGGGGCCGTGCCCTCAGCAGCGCGGCTCACTGGAGGGACAGCAGCTGTGCCACTGCCAGCGAAGAGCTTTCATATCAAGGTAAAGCAGGGTCTCACAGCATCGTGGTGACTGCTGGGTGGTGGTCTCTGACTTCCCAGGGGAAGACCATGAGCGGGAGAAAGACCCCAGCTGGGCCTTGGAAGCTTCTACAGAGAGTTCATCAGGACTGAGCCCTGGGTCCTAAAGGGGACCTTTGTCTGCTTCCACCCTCACCCACTTCTTGGAAGACCCCAGGAAGGAAGACACTTCCAGCCATGCCTGGGGGAGGGGCTCACAGAGACGTCCCCTCCTGACTGCACCCTTCCCTGGGAAGATGTCACAGAGAAGAAGGTGCTTTGCTCTTGGACCCAACTTGGTGTTCTTGGCAGAGCAGGGCTGGGCATCACCACCATAGCCTCCGCCACCTCCTCTCCCCATCCCTGCTGCCCAGGTTGCTGGACTCTAGTGGGTATGAGAGGGCAGTAGTCAGGGCCAAGTATCTGCTTGGAATCCTGGAGCCCTGGATCCCCCTGCCTGTGGCTGGCTGCAGCCCAAACTGGGAGACAAGGTGGGAATGTGTAGGGAGTTGCCTCCCTTGCCAAGGTGACTCGGGGAACCGAACCTTCCCAGGAGACTTGGTGAGGCTAGAAATAGGTAGAATCAATCTGAAGCCCTGGTGCATAGACAAAAGCCTACCAGCCCATGCCTTGCTCTCTGGGGCCTCTTTCCCTGATGTCCTGAAGGGGCACCATGTCTCCACTGTGTTTACATCCTGCAGCTGGTGGAGGGCAGAGATACTCCCAGTACAAGAGTCGCAGTTGGTCAGGTCAGGCCATGAACTCCGAGAAGTCAGTGTCCCAGAACACAGTAGCAGACTGGGGCACCATAACAAATGTTTTGCCTAGATGGTTTATTTCAATTTTTCGTACTATAAATATTTAAGGTGGTTTACTTTATTTTAATAATTTAATTTACCCAAAAGCCCCTTAGGTAATTTATTGGAGGTCGAGACATATATTCTTGCCACTGGGATAGTGTGAGGCTTCTAACTTGATGGACCAGCATGGGGTCTCCCCACGTGGATGAAGCAGCTCAGCCCCCAAGCTCTGTGATCTCCTGGCCAGTTGGGGGCCCCCTCCCCTGAGCTGGGGCCTGCACCTTGCTCTTCTACCCCACTGACCACTCAGCTCGGCATGCTTCTTTCACCCAGTACCTGGTACTTGCCCGGCCCCAGAGGTGCACATGTACATGTGTGTGACAGGTGGTCGGCCGGACTGATGTCTCCAATCCCCAAGTGTCCTCTGCTTCCCTTCTTACCTTCCTCCCTTCTCCGATACCTTCCTCAATGAGTCACACACACATTACCATGGCTACATCAAGAGCATGGAGATCTCTCCAAGTTCCCCAAGTGAGAACGTGCAGGAAAACAGGATGAACTTCGAGAATGTTGTTTATTGCAGCTTTGCACACAGGTCTGAGAGTGTCTACCAGCCCGCCAGCCTTTTCACCAGCCTGTCTCCTTAGCCTTACGGCCTCTCACGGCTCTTCTCCCAGCCCCAGCTCCGCTGCCTGCCCGTTCCCACACGCGTGGGAGCCACCAGCGCGGTCCGATGGACTGAAGTGTAGCTCGTTGCAGTACAGTGAGGAAGGCCTCACATGCCCTCCCCTGGGTGCCAATGAACCCATTTTGCTTGCGCACATGTCCACCTCCCCTCTGCCTACACACAGATGTGCAGTCCTCCCGGGATGGATAGGCTTATCTGCAGAACTCCCCACCAGAAAGGCTGCAAGCCAGCAGCATTGTAGTTTGTCCCCAGAATGCAGAAGACGGTTCACACTCCCACCTCCGAGTTCCCGTGGACCCTTTCCAGGGCATCTGGACCAGATTCCCAGAGTCCTTTGCCCTCAGTCCCTATGGCAGCACATCAGGGTCATATCAGTCCTGCCAGCTGCTCCCTCATATTCTGGTGACTTGTGTGAGCAGAGCAGTGGAGCTGTGGGCCAGTACCCTTCCACAATACTGCCACTGCCACCCGAGAGGTCAGGGGCCCCTCCGCATCTGGCTGCAGGTGAGGGGATTCACACCAGGCCACAAACCATAAGAGGCCTTCTGCCACCTCCTGGAGCTGCAGACGGCCAGGGATGCTGCACTCTCAGCCTTGGGGAAAAGTCCCCATCAGACCAAACCCCAAGGCCTATGGGCCACTCAGCCTTACCACCGTCTTCTTCTGAGGTTGTCATGCTGTTTTCGTTGTCACAGCATCTGGTCCCAATGAGTTTTGGAGGGTCCAGGTCTTGGTTTTCAGTGAAATACGTTTCTCCTCCTTGCATGCCACTGTGCAAGACCACGTGTCACTGTTCCTGTAGAAGCCCCTGGACATGGGGCTTGAAGGGGTTTGAAAATGTTATGTGTAAATATTGGTTTGGTTTAATTTTTTAGCATTTTACTTGGTAACTGGTTGTGTTTTCTTTCTGGGGGTGGGAAGGTTGGTTTGTAAAAACTCTCTATTCTTTTGGAATGTGATTTCTAAGTTTGTTTTTTCAAATGCCTTTTACATCTTGGTAACATTCCCAAAGCAGAAACTGCCTGACCCACAGTGTGGACTCCCCTAGAGCACTGGGGGTCCCAACACGGAATGCTGCCCTTCTCCGCCTTCCTACTCCTCTCTCCCTTCTTATTCCTATACCTTCTACCTTCTTCCCTAATCTTCTATTTGTCCCATCGCTCTCTTCAACCAAAGTCCCAAGGAACCTTGGACCCTGTGCCCTGCAGACTGCCTGGCCTGGGGCCATGGGTTAGCATCAGCTGGTCGGAGAAAGAGGAACACAATTTGCGTGATGGGCCCTACACTAAAGGACTTGACATTTTTTACGTCTGACCTCTCCCAGAGCCAAATGAAAACCTCCTGGGAATGCTGGTGACGGTATTTGAAATGAAAATCAACTTTGGTGCATCAGTGAGTCTAAGGCCTGGATGCACAAGCCATCCGAATCCAGTCTCTGCCCCCTGCCCATGTCCCCCTTTCTCCTGGTCCTTTTGCCAACAAAGGCAGACCTGCAAAAGGTCCTGTACTTTATGAACTCACAGCAGGCCCCATCCCTTGGCCTCGCTCGGCCTCCCTGGGCATAGTGCGCCATCTGGCCCCAGGTCACAAAGCAGAGGGTACAAAGACTTGACCCTAGCCTTATACCTTGTTGTCCAAACTGCCCTGTTATGCCCTCCTTTCATGGATTTATCCCCTGGCTTCTTTTGCCCATGTAACATCTAGACTTCCTCCCTCTCCCACCCACCCAGGATGTGCCCTCCTCCAGCCTTATCAGCCCCCGAGTCCCTACTACCTCTTCTTTAATAATAATAATGACAACCACCCCCTGTACCTCCTGCCCCAAGCACTTTACTTGACACTTCACTTCCCCATCCCGCATTCTCTCCATGTCTCCCACAGACAATTCTAGGAAGCAGTCTTGGCAGAATAGGGCTTCATTCGTCCATTCTGTCCGCAGGGCCTCTGCACTGAGCTACATCCCCATGCCTCTTTCATTTTTTATTTTGAGACAGTCTCATTAAGTTGCCCAGGCTGGGCTTGAACTTACCATCCTCCTACCTCAGCCTCCCAGAGTGCTGGGATTACAGGTGTGCGCCACCACACCCAGCTACACAATGCTGTGTCCTTAAAAAGAGCCCTGTGCACCTCACCAGGTTTGATTTTGATCTAATTACCCTGAGGATTTCCAAGAATCATGAGGCAATTTACAATTTTAGTCATACGTGTTTAATAACGCAAGCATAGAAAAATGGAAAAAGTGGAAAACAACAAAAAGCAAGATGATGATTATTCAGATCTCCCTAATTTAATTCCCATAACCATGCAATTAATTTCACTCTTAACTGAGCAAGATGTTGCACACCTGTAATCCCAACTACTGAGGAGGTGGAGGCGGGAGGGTCACAAATGTGAGTCCAGCGGAGCGATTTAGTGAGACCCTGCCTCAAAAAAAGAGAAGGGCTGGGGAGAGAGCTCAGCGGTAGAGCACCCCTGGGGTCAATCCACAGTACTGAAATTTTTTTTTTTTCTTTACCTCTTGTTTCCTAGCAGCCATGGTAAAAAAGAAAAAGAAACAATCAGGATTTTATAACTTTCACCACCCTGTCATGGGCAGTGGAATGCTATAGCTTTTATCCTGTGTCGCTAGCTTTGGAGGGGTAGAGATTAAAAATTGAAACCAGGGCCTTCACCCTGCGTTATGTCCCCAACCCGTTTTCATTTTGAGACTGGGTCTTGCTACGTTACCCAGTTTGGGCTCAAGCTTGTAATCTTTCTGCCTCAGCCTGTAGAGTGTCAGTATTACAGGCGTGTGCCAGCATGCCCTGCTCTGCCTTGCTCTTCTTAGCTGGTCCCTGCCAGCAGATGGGCCAGCCCATGGCTAGGTTTTCCTCTTCTAGGCCCCAGGCTTATTATAGCACCAGCCCCCAGCCCTCCCACAACATCCTCCCGCCAGCACTTCCCCTCCTGTGGGTTTTCCTACACCCTCAGCAGCACGCCCCTCCCTCCCATGCTCACATTCAGGGCTTGTGGCATCCTGGCTTCCCTGTGTATTTATTTTGTGTTTTCTTGCACCAGAGGAGGCTCTTGCCCCGATATATCAGGCAGCACAGCCTCGCCGGCCCTTCCCATCAGGTTCACATCTGGCACCTCCCAGAGTGGAAAGGCATCCCTCAGTCCCACACTCGAGCCATACTATCTTTTCTGTCCGCAGCCTCCAAGCAGCAGCCCTAGCACCTTCCACTGGGGAGGGTATGGTGGACATGAACTTGGGGTCCCTCTTGCAGCCTCCGCTGCCCTCCCCAGCCCTGCACAGCCTTCACTGTAAAGCAGGTGCGGCCTGACTTGGGCTCTCTCTCTCTGGTCATCTATCCCACCATCTGAACATCTCTTCCGTCTCCACTGGGAGACCTCCCAACCCAACAAAACTTGTAGTTTGCAGAATCCACAGGGGACAGAACACCATTCTGGGCCCAAATCACCACTCCATCACCTGCCCCATCCCCTCCATCCTCTCCGTCCAGAGACCCCCTCTCTTCCCCTTGTTAATTCCATTGGCCCTGTTCCCCACCTTTCCTGCCCAGCACCAGCTCTCTGGACACCAGACCCCTATGGAAGGGGATTTGATTTCCTCTGCACTTCCTGGGTGGCTCGGCAGTCAGGGACACACTGCCTTGTCACACTCTACTCTGAAGCCACCCAAGCCACTCCCATGAAGAGGGACCTCAGCCAGCAGTCTGGCCCTATTCTTGGCTGACCCTGTCTCTGGCTCTCCCAGTTTTAGGGTCCACTGAGGAGTACCAGGATGACCCTCTGGGCCCCAGAGCACCCCTCATTTGGGGGTCCTACCCATCCTTTCCAGCCCCATCCTTTCTCTACTAGGGCTTGGTATCCTGGTTCCTCTCTCAGCTGTGCCACTGATCTCTGTGCCTTAGTTTACTTCTTCGCACAGGGGGGCGCTCACCACAAGACCGTTCCCAGTAGCTTTTCAGATCCTTTGGTGCCTGTAAGGCTGGCTCTTGCCAGCATGGCTCTGGCTGGTTGAACCAGGTTGCTGAGGATCAAGAGGAGGTGACTTAGGGACACCATTCCAGACCAGTAGTTTTCAGATTGTGTCCCAGCAGCAAAGCAGGGAGCCTGAGGGAAGTGCAGATTACCAGCCCTGCCCAAGGTGCACTGGATCAGAACTTCTGGAGCAGGGCCCAGCAAGCGAGGGGTTGACAGTGACCTCCAGGTCGTTCTGATGTACACAGTGTTGACAACTGGACACCTCCCAGTGCAGTCCTGGGAGGGCCTGGGGCTGGCCCAAGCCGAGAACAGTGGAAAACACTTCATCTGGACTTCTGAGACTGCAGACCCCTCCAAAACAAAACCAACCCTCGTGTCTCTTCTGAAAGCCAGAGAGCATGTGGTTTTCCTTTTTCTGCCTCTGGTTGGGTTCCAGCTCTATTCACCTCTCCCACTGGCCTGAGTTTTCCAGAGGGCTGCGTGGGTGTTGGCAGTAGGCAAGGGTGGGAGTCCTGGGGAGGCAGGAGGCAAAGAAACCTGCTCACCCCTTGGGAACCTCGCCATAGGCCGGGTGGCTTCTCTTGAAATGGAAAGAAACCCAACTCCACAAGAAGGGAACCCTAAATCTGCTTGTGCTCCCTTTCCTGTTCCTTTCCCTCCTCTTCCTCCTCCTCCCTACCCCAGGGAGAACTTGTAGACAGTGCCAAAAAAACCAACTCCAGCCCCCAGCCCCTGGGGAAGAGAGCCCGAAGCTGCCCTTCCTCCTCATCCAGGCCCCACCCCGCCAATACTGTGAAGCCCCCTTCCTGCTCAGCCTGGTTTCCTGGTGAGGGTCCTGGAGTCATGGGCCCTGGGGGATCCCCAGGGAAAGGCCCTCAGGAGGGAAGGGACCAAGGGCATCCTTGGGCCAACTGTCCCCCTCTTCCTTACACTGTTTGCTCCTCCTTACTTTTGTCTTCAAAAGGCTCCTTCCCAGGCTGGATTGGGTGCTAGGACTACTGCAGTCCAATCCACCAGCTCTCCCTGCCCTGTGTCTTATTTTGACATGAGAATAACTGTACAGTGTAAACTTACAAAGCATTTTTAATGGTTGTAGATTGGAAATAAAGTATGTCATATGAACAGTTGCCATGGACTTGGCCTCCTCTCTGATTTCTCTAGCAGATCTGAAACTTAACTCCACCTCACCCGCTGTTGCCAGGGAAGAAGGGTCTGCCATAGCCAGCCTGCCAGTTTGGGGTCACTTAGCTGGACCTCTGGGTGCTCTGGCTACTGACTACTGGTAACAATGTCTCCCACAAAATGTGTTACAACTACTGAGAAATAAAGCTTTTTATACAAAAGATAATTCATTATGGAAAAAAAAAACACTGTTGACATGTCATAGTACATTAACTATACCATAGTAAATTAACTATACCAAAACATTTGTATCTCACAGGTCAGGAATTCAGGAGCTGGGCAGTTCTGATTCAGGGTCTCTGGGAGTTGTAGTTAGACAGCAGTTAGGTTGTGGTTTTGTTTGTTTTGAGACAGGGTCTCACTGTGTAGTTTAGATTGGCCTTGAACTCACTGTGTACCCCAGGCTGGCCTCAAACTCACAGTGATCCTCCTACCTCAGCCTCCCTAGTGCTGGGATTACAGGTGTGTGCCACATGCCCCTGTGCAGTGTTATGTGTGTGTGTGTGTGTGTGTGTGTGTGTGTGTGTGTGTGTGTAAGTGCACTGTGGGTGGAACTGAGAGCTCAGGTACGGTAGAGCAATAATACATAAAGTGCTCTACCACTGAGCGACACACCAGCCCTGGCTGCCATTTTCTAGAGCTAGAAGATCTGTTTGCAAGGGGGCTTAGTCACATACTTAGCAAGCTGGTGCTGCTGTCTGGCCCTCTCCATAGAGCACCTTGTTTGTCCTCCCTAGGGGACTGGCTTTCCCCAGAGGAAAGGTCCGTGAGAGAGCACGGGGGAAGTCACGCTGCCTTTTATAGCTAAGCCTTAAAAGTTGCGCACTATCATTTCTACTCCTGTTTACACAAACCAGTCCTCCAGCAGGAAGGAACTGCACAAAGGCATGAACACTCAGAAAACAGGGATCACTAAGGGCCATCTTGGAGGCTGGCTCCCACATGACCCTTGGACAGCTCTGCTCTTTCGTGTGAGGCTAACTATAGTGAGGCCTGTGCCAGGCATTGAGGATACAACAGATCAACCTAGAAAATAGGATATCAAATGTCTTGGAAGCCTGAAGCAGGAGAATCTGTGAGTTCGAGACCAGCCTGGGCTACAAAGTGAGTTCAAGGCCAGCCTGAACTGCACAGTGAAACCCTGTCTCAAAAAAAAAGACAACAAAACGAAATATCAATGACAAGCCAGGCGTGGTGGCGCACGCCTGTAATCCCAGCACTGGGGAGGCTGAGGCAGAAGGAGTGCCACTAGTTCAGGGCCAGCGTGGCCTACATAATGAGTTTCAACCTAGACTGAGCTATATAGTAAGACCCTCTCTCAAAAATCAGTGACAGTGGGTACCCCAGGGGGATCAGGAAAAGCTCCGGAGAATTGCAGATATCTGAACTGACATGAGGTTGAAATGGTCACCCACTGAAGGGGATGGTGGTGGGTTGGAGAGAATGAGGAGACAGTTCAGGGAGAGGAACAGTCTGCATGAAAGCCCAGCGTAAAGACAGCAGAGTAGAATTGGAGAAATGCAAGTGTGAGGGCAGCGGAATGAGGAAGCTGGGTCAGATCTGACGGTCCGTAGGGAAAGACCCAAGATGCCCTATCTCTGAGCTACACTCTTTATTTTTTGTTTTCAGACAGGGTCTTGCTGTGTTGCCCAGGACGACCTCAAACCTTGCATCCTCCTCCCTTAGCATCTAGCTGGGATAACAAGTATGCATCCCCATATCTGGCTGGGAAAAAATATACATCCTGTGGACCAGAAGGAGCCATAAATTCAAAGCAAGGAAAGGACATTGTCAAAGGATATATTAGGCTTAGTTTCCATAAAGCAGTATTCTCACTGTGACCCAGGATGACCAGCCCTGGAGGGGGAGGGAGGACCGGTTTCCTGTGGCACTGACACGTGGGGAGTGGAAGATGGGGGCAGTCGTATAAGGAGCTTGCAAACAGCCCCAGAAAGTGATACGAAGGGAACCAGGAGCAAATCTGTGTTCTCAGATGGCTGTTGGATCCAGTAGACTAGAATCACAGGTTGGAAATTTTAGGAAGATAGATCGCTACTTCTTACCAGAAACCTTTTCCAGTGGCCACAGCTGCTGTGGAAGAACCTCAGTTATGCTCCTGCTGCCTTTCATCCACTCCTATTTTGGACTTTGTGAATTGCTCTTCATTCACCATCTGCAGGTTTCTGATTTGCCAGATGTGGTGAAATAAGCCTGTAACCCCAACATTCTGAGAGGCTGAGGTAGGAAGATTGTAAGTTTGAGCCCAGTCTTTTAGTAAAACCCTCTCTCAAAGGTTAAAAGAAAAGAAAAGGCCGGGCATGGGGGCACACAGAAGGCTGAGGCAGGAGGATCATTGCGAGGCCAGCCTGGGCAGCCTGGGTACAAAGTGAGCTCAAGGCCAGCCTGAATTGTCTAGAGAGACCTGGTCTCAAAAAGACAAAATAATAATAATAATAATAATAATAATAATAATAATAAAAGAACTGGGGATGCATTTCAATGTTAAGGCTGTGGGTTCAATCTCCAGTGCAATAATACATAAAATAAATAAATAGGACTGGGGATATGGCCCAACAGTAGAGAATCTGGCCTATTTGAGGTGCTGGCTTTAATACCCAGGACCAAGATACCTAGGTTTACTCTCAGTCTTTTATGTGTGTGTGTGTGGGGGGGGTAAGAATTAAACTCAGGATCTTGCTCTTGCCAAACAGGTGCTTGTGCCACTGAGCTGTATCTGTGGCCGCCCTCAGTCTTTTTGGGTTAACAGACAAACTGGAAAAGTAGTAGTTAAAAAGTGGACCAGTCTTCAAGCCTATGAAATTAAGGGACACACCCCAAGATGGTCAGTTGTTCATGGGGAACAAAAGGCCCTGAGACACCCAGAACCCTGGAATTTACTCACTGATGAAAACTGTGAGGGGACTGTGGCTGGATATGCTAGACAAGTGGTGAGGCTGGCGAGGTTATAACAGGAAGCAAAGCATTCTTGCTGAAGGGACAGGAACACTCAGATTTAGGTAATGATTAACGAGTAACGTGCTTTGTAGCCAATTCTAGAAAGGAATTTTCCTCTGGAGTCATGCAGGCCTCGTCAGGGACATTATCTTACATTTTACCTCCATGGTATCATAGCTCATCTATCTGAGCTCAACCGTGGCTGTTGATAAGCAATACTAGCCCATCAGCAGCTGCCTGCTTTCATGAAAATTCTTACATAGTCTTGGCCAGACTCTCTAAACTGAAAGCCGGTTTAGGGAAGTCACCTCTATGCAGCCTGCACTACTTGTAAGTGCGTGCATTCACACTTGAGCCTAGGGGAGGATGACACGGTGGGCCTCCACAGGCCAAGTGAGCTGCTGCATGCTTATAAGAGGCTGAGGCAAGGGTATCACTGCAAGTTCAAGGACTGCACAGTGAGTTCAAGGCCAGCCCAAACTACATAGCAAGACTCTGTCCCAGAAACCAAACAACCCCCCCAACAATAAAAGTCTTGTTCCTGTGTCAAGGTGCTTTGATTCTTCTGAAACAAAGTACAGTAAAAATACAGGTGATAACAGTATGGAAAGGTATATAAATGGAGAGAAAGGGAGACTTAGGAGAGAGAGAAAGGAGCCACCCAGTATTGGGAGGCTGAGGCAAGAGGATCCTTGAGAGTTTGAGATCAGCCTGGGCTACACAGTGAGTTAAAGATAAGGCTGGACTACATAGCAAGACACAAAAACAAAACAACAAAAAGAAAAAAATTCCAAACAAGAAAAAAAAAGATTGAGTTCATTTGGGGGATTTGTGTGCCTGTGTGTGTGTGTACATGTGTGTTACAGGATCTTTACACTGAGCTAGGTACATCTCTGAGACTTTTTACAATTTTTTTTGGTACTGGGGATTGAACTCACAACCTTGTGCTTGCCAGGAAGCTGCTGGGCCCAGGCTGGGCTCAAATCCACTATCTTAACTGCCTCAGTCTTCCAAAGTGCTGATGTGGTCAGGTAGTTCCTTTAGAAATGGCTCACCAATTAAAAGTATCACAGGTCTTTCTTGCCTCCAGCAAATAATTGGATGTGACAAGCCAAAAACGGTGCCAACGGTTTATTTGAAAAGTGAGGGGTGAAGGGGTAAGGGAAAAAGCTGGCTTTGAAGTGTGAACCTGGGCCAAACAAAACAGAAGAAAGGATGAAAGCAAAAATAAAAGCGTGCCCTGCGTGGAGCACCACAGAGAGTCCCAACAGCGGGTTCCCAGGGGCGCCTGTGCCCCAGGGGAAATTCCACAGAGGAGTTCCGGGGATTACTTGGTGCTGTCCTGGGATCTTGTAATTGACAGGTCCCCTTTGTTTTTCCAGCCAGCTTTGCCCACAGCCTCCCTCTTCTATCACTGAGGTTACAGGCCTGCCCCTCTACGCCAACATCAGGGGACATTTTGATAGCACCATGCTGGATGCTACGGAAGCGGCCTGCTTTCTGGGCCTTCTCAGGCCAGGCATAGTGGAAATGCAGCAGAAAAACCAGTGTTGGTCCAAATGGAAGAGTCTTTGCCAGCCCAAAGTCAGGTTTGAGTTCAGTTTAAATATGACTCGCAAGTGGGAAGTACCGAGCTGATAATAGGTAATTACATGATGGTTACATGGAATACAAGAATTATGTCATATTCTCAGGCAGGTTTATACTGGAACATTCTAGGAGGAATGGGGTCTGGTACAGTTGAAAGTGTCCTAAACTGGGCCAGTCTTCCCCCAAATATGACAGCCTGGATGTCCTTGAAGAAAGTTGGAGTCACTGTGTACTTTAAACACACACACACACACACACACACACACACCCCCAAAAAACACAAGCCCGATAGAGTCTGACCCCAGCATTGTTAAGGGGGAACATCTGGGTCTAAACAGTCGAGGCTAGCTACGTGACAGGGAGCATGAACATAGATAGTTCCAGGCTGTGAATTGATTTCGAACCTTTGTACAACACTCCTGCAAGTCTGCTATCCCGTAAGTGTGCCCTAACAGAGCAGGCGTATGTTGCACTCCTGCGAGCACATCTCGTTTTCAGCACGGGGCCACAGAGGCTTTAAGGGACAATTCTTTAGTCGAGACTTAAACTTGGGGAATTTTGCTAGGAAGAGCTGGGAAAAGTCTTCCCCAGTAAAAAGCACACCGCTTGAAGGAGGGAGCTGAAGGAAGAAGGCGGGGTGGGCAGACCTGCAAGCAGTTTGGAGAGGGGTGGACTGTGACAGGACCGGGAAGGAGCGTTCCAGAACTTTGTCACACACGGAGGGAACCCCTGGAGCTGAAGTGGGATAAACGAGATCAGAGCTCTAATTTACTCAAGAGTCACGGTCCACATTTTAGGAGCTTAAGAGTTAAAAGGAGGCGGGACCAAGGTCTAGTAACCAGAACAGTGCGTCAGGTGCCCTCTCATGCGCTACGTTCTTTCCACAAGTATCTCTCAGAATCTCTGTTTTTCCATCACACATGTGCAAGCAGGTTTGTGGGTGCAAAGAATATGCACCACGGAGTGCCGCGCCAAGCAGCTGACTCCCCGCGGGGTGTGGCTGGCGAGGCGATGACGTGGCCGTGGGGGTTCTGGAGGAAAGACTCCAAGAAAAACAGCACAGCCCGGAAAAGCGCCAGGCACGGTATACGCATGCGCTTATCTGGAACCAGTCGTTCTGTGCGCGCGCGCGCCAAAGGCCGCCGGGGATACGCTCGCGCTATTGGTTGGCGGGAGTTTTGCAAATGGCGTTGGTGTGTACCGCGCGGTGCGCACTGGGCTGATTCCTGATAGGCACCAAAGGTCCACAGAAGGTGCAGGGCTGACCTGGGACTACGTTTCTGCAACAGAGGCTCTGGGCTGAGCTGGCGTCGCTCTGAGGTCAGTAAATCGCGCCTTCCTCGCAGGATATGGTTCCGCTCGTCCCTTTCCAGTCTCTTGGCCTAGCTCAACCCATCGCGTCAGCAGCCCCCGACTGCGCGCCCTCGGGGCCGGGTGGGGGTGAGAGTAGGGTTCGGGGACCAGCGACCTTCTCTTAGAGTGGAAAGGACGCTGAGTTGAGCCCACCTTCCGCTCCGACAGAGTCCAGAGAAAAGGCGCGGGTGTGTGTGTGGCCTGGGTGTTTTTCTTTTCTCTGAATCTCAGGCCCTGTTTGCAAAGTGCAATTTGTACTAGTGCTTAGAGTTATGAAAAGGGTTAAACGAGATAAGAATGTGAATAAAACGCTTAGATGGTACAAGTCTTGGGGAATAAGCGCTTAAGTGACAATTTTGCAGTTACTATCCAAGCTCGAATCTATGTTATGGTCCTAAGGGTTGTGGTATTTATATACTTGAAGGACCCTGCGTTCTTTTTCCTTTCAGTGTTGTCGGTAAAGATGTATTCATTTCTCCTTATTAAGCACCCTCACACGTAGGCGTCCGCTGGGGCGGGGAGATAGTATGGAAATGAAGATGACTTGGCTGTGTCCCCACCCTCCTCCAGTTAGCTGTCTGACACCCCTGGGAGTACAGATGCAGTCTGCTTGGGAGAGGGACATGTGAACAGATGTTACAGCTAGTACTGGGGTGTGCAAGGGGTGTGACCACCAACTCTGACAGCGAAGTGTTTAAGCTAGGGTGGGAGGGTGCGTATGTTTTACAGGCAAAAGGACAGGTGTGTACAAAGGTTCAGAAGTGATACAGAGAACATGAGTGGCAGGAGGGCGCCCGAGACTCCCTCAGGAAAGTGTTGAGTGCAGTTTAGAAAACTCTCAGCAGCTGTGTAGAGCATGGGTTGGACTGGAGCAGTGTTAGATATAGAAAAACCAGTAGAGAGGCTGATTATGGGGCCCGGAGAAAGCAGAAATTATGAAACATTAACTAAACTACGAACAGTGGGAACGGAAGAAAGATCGAGAGAAACTTGGTAGAACAGGTAGGATTTGGAATTGGAAGAGATAAGCATAAGATGTTAAGAATATCCTTTTTTGGCAGGGGCGGGTATCGGAAATCGAACTCAGGACCTTATGCTTGCCAGGCAGGCACTTATGCTGCTGAGCTATAACCCCGGCCCCGATATTAAGACGAATAAGGTATTTGCAGTATAGAAAACCAAATACGTCTTAATACCACCAGCTGCATTAGGGAATGAGGGAATAGTTAAATACAAAATAATCGGGAGAGAGGGTATGTGTTAAAGGAGATAGTTTTTCCAGCAGTGAGTTCTGTAGCAATTCAGAATAGGGGGCAGTGATGGCTGCTGCAGTCGTTGTGGAGGAGGGGAGAGAACAATTTAGAGAGGGGGAGAGCACAGAGGCTGTTTTAAGAGAGAGACACCCCAGGGAGGCTAGAGCTGATACACGAAGAACAGATCACTTCATTTTTCTGTTTTCAGGGTTCTCTACCCAGGATGACTTCCATCACCAAACAGAATGTAGACGGTGAGTAGTACAGTGAAATTCAGTACCTCTTCAGTTCAGTCTTACGAGCTGCCATGAAATCCTTTCCTGGTTCTGGTGGATTTGAAATGACAAACACATGTATTTACAGAAACACTTTTTGGTGTTTCTTTCTTCCTTGCTTTTCTCATTTCTTTCGATGGGCTCTTGCTTCCTCTGTTGCACCGGCTGGCCTCAGACTCCTGGGTTCAGTCCATCTTCCTGTCTCAGGCTCCCAGGAAGCTGAGATTACAGGTGCATGCCACTTCATGGGGACATAACTTTTTTCTCTGTTTTTTTTGGTAGGACTGTGTACTGAACCGAGGGTCTCAAAAATGTTAGCCAAGTGGTCTGTCACTGAGCTACTACATTCCCTGCCCTTTTTCCATCTTTTTGCTTAGATACTTAGTTGTGGGTTTGATTTTGTATTTTGACTTTTTTTATAACAAATGCCAGAAGAAGCATCAGTGACTTCTAAGACTCATGATCACCAGTTGCAATCAAGTCTCCACCCTGTGGAAGTGTTTACTAAATCATCTGCCTCCCTGGAGATGACTCAGAGCATTTCAAAGGAAAAAATTCATCATGCCTCTACCCCTGAAAGAGGAGGACATTGTGATGTCAGCCACCAGGAAGGATTTCAATCCATTTCCCTTCACTTGTCCCCTCAAGAGTATTCTGTCCATCATCAAGGCAGGAGGCAGTCCTGGCGGCGGGCAAGTATGAAAGAAGTAAACCGACGGAAGTCACTGCCACCTTTTCATCAGGGCATCACAGGTGGGGTGCTATATGTGTGAGACAGGTTTCAGCTTAATGTAAGAGGCCGTGAGGAATGACAGAAAGGGTAGTGGAACAGGTGTGACTGCTGTTCTTCATCTGTGTGACTGTGAGCAGATCTCTTCACCTCCTGGAGCCTCAGCTTCTTCACCTGTAAAATGGAGTTAGTGTCACTGATCACATGGGGGTATTCCGCATTGATAGTTCCGATGTCACGCACCTACTGTTTAGTGTTATTCCTTTCACATCATATCAGCTGCTATGAAAAGAAATTCTGATTGCTAATTGTTCAACATTCAGTGCTGGCTAGTACAATAGGCATTAAAGAGTCCCTTTTATGGCTTTCTGCTCATACCCTAAGGTGGGACAGAAAGTGGATAGGTTAATAGCTGATTTTAGCCTTTGGCTTTGTGTGTGTGTGTGTGTGTGTGTGTGTGTGTGTGCATGTGCATCCACGTGCATAATACTAGGAAACAGTCTTTATAACTGGAAATAACTCAGGAAAGTTGAACATAAATATATCTAGAGTGGAGGAGTTGGAGGTATTGCTAAGTGGTAGAGTGTGTGTTTAGTATGTGAGATGCCCTAAATTCAGTCTCTAATACCAAAACAACATCCAAAAAAACCTAGCATGGAAACATAGGGTTTTGTTTTGTCTTTTTGCAATATTGGGAATTGAGCCCCGGGTCTTCATAATGAGCAATAGCAGCAGCCCATGCTTATTTTATATTTTGAGACAGGGTCTCACTGAGTCACTAAGTTGTCCAGGCTGTGATCCTCCTGCTTCAGGCTCCTAGAGTGCCAGACTTACAGGTGTATGCCATCACACTTGGCTGAAAATGCAGTATATGATTTGTGTTTTGTTTTTGTTTTTTTGAGATAGGGTCTTGCTGGCCCTGAACTCATGACATGTACCACTGTGTCTAGCCCTTGGTTTGGTATGATTTTGTATAGATTTACACTCATAATTATATCTCAGTATCAAAGTACAGGACATAATGTGGGAAATCTAGTGTGATCCTCAGCAGATTACATAACTGGAAATGAAAGAATACTTGTTTTAATAAGGTTGTGTGAGGATTAATTGAGCTGATATGTAATACAATATGTATGTATGTAGCACATAGTAAATCCTCAAATGTTAGGTTATTGTGACTGCTTTTAAGTATTACTGTACTTTTAGGTGGTCTGATGTGTAAAAGGTAATCTGGGTAAAATAAGCCACTTAGCATATCAGAGATCTTCTGCCACAGTGCCCATCCACTTAGCTCTGTAGATCTCCCAAGAAATCAATAGTAGTTCTCCAAGATTAGCCCTAACTTCATCTCTATTCTAGAGATTTTATAACAAATCAGTATAATAAGATGAACTATTTTTGCTGGGTGTGACAGCACATACCTGTAATCCTAGCACTCAGGCGGCTGACTTGGGAGGATCACTGTGAGTTTGAAGCCAGACTGAGCTACATAATGAGTTCAAGGCCAGCCTTGAACTCTTACATAGTAAGACCCTGCCTCAAAAAGAAAAGATCGGTTATGGTCTCCTTATTCCTGGCTACCTGCCAAGTTTTCCTGGTTGTAGGCAGGCAGAATCCTGTTTTTCTTGACTGAGGGCAAGAATTAAATAAGAGAGGAGATGAGAACTTCAGGAAGACAGCCAGTAGAAGCTGGAGATCAAAAACAGATAGGTCTCATAATTCTAAAAGCAAACCACCGTTGCTGGATAATAATTGCTTAAAAATAGACATAATTAAAAAACACTGTGTACATCTTGTTTGGGGATTTGGTGGCATAATTATATAAAATGCTCACCCAATTCAGGCTTGTTGTTTCTTGACTGATACTGAGCAAGCAATCTGTTGCTCAGCCTTTGCTTCTCAGTGTCATCTGTCATCAAATGAAATTGATATGATACTTGCCTCAAAGTGTGTATAGAATTTATAAAAATGCCTTTTATAGAACAAGTGTTGAGCAGGTATTTGCTATGTTAACCAGGTCACTGCATAGGGGCAAAAACACTGGGAGAAACACTGAACTTGGTAGCAGATGTGGGTTTGAATCATGAGTTCTCCAGTCTCTGGCTTCAAACAAGTGTTTTCTGCTTGTTTCCCAATTTGTAAAATGGAGCTTAATAGAATTTTTTTAAAAAAACTCTTTAGGACAGTGTTTTAAATGTACACTACAGTACCTCTCAAAAATTTTCAAAGGTTCTTAGCTCCTTTCTTTAGTGAATAAGAATCAAAACAGTTGAATCATTTTTTAATCTACCTTGTTTAACAAAACTAGATTTTTGCCAGGTGTGGTAGTACATGCCTGTAATCCTAGCACTGTCCAGGCAGAGGCAGAATTACTGTGAGTTTGAGGCCAGCCTGGGCTACAAAGTGAGTTCAAGACCAGCCTGAACTGTATAGCAAAACTGTCTCAAAAAAGACCAAAAAAAAAATCTCCAAGACTTAATGTAATGTGTAAAAAAGATTCTCATAGCATTACATTTAGATGTGTAAATAAGTAGATATTCCTTGATGGTCCTGGAAAAATTAGAATGTGCCCTTTAATTAGAAAAGGCTAGGCTGGAGGTACAGCTCACAGCACCACACCTTCCTGGCAATCTGAGTTTGAGTTTGATTCCTGGTACCAAAAAAAAAGAAAAAAGGCTGTTTCTTTCCTCAAGTTGGATTACATCAATAGAGAAAAATTCTCAGTTTTGTTATTTTGCTGAATAAGTAAGCAGTTTCTAACATGTGACAATATCTTGTGTTAGAGCTCAGTAGGTCCATCAGTGTCGACTTAGCAGAAAGAAAGCGGCTTGGAGCTCTCCTGCTTTCCAGTTTCCAGGTGAGATTGTCAAGATTGGAAAATGCTTTTATTTTATTTACTTGATATTTTTATTGTTAATGTGGCAAATTTAAAGAAGTTTTAATACTATGAGATGAACTCATTAAAAAGGTATTAATGAGGGGATGTGTGCATGCCTATAATCCCAGCACTTGGGAGGCTGAGGCAGGAGGATCACTGCAAGTTTGAGGCCAGTCTGGGGTCCATTGTGAGTTCAAGGAACTCACAGTGAGACCCTATCTCCAAAGGAAAAAAAATTTCCTTCAGATTGAGATTAATTTAAAAGTTAGATTTAATCTGAATTGTCTCCTCAGACCAATCCCATTATTGCTAACTGAGCTGCTAATATTTCCCCAGTATATTTACCCATTTACAGCAAGTAATGGGGACTTAAAGTGAGTAAAGGTAAAAAAAAAAAACCTAAATTACTGTATCATAAGTATTTGAATTCTGATTACAGGCTAAACCAACATATGGTTCATATACAGTTTTTCTTAAAGTTATATTGCTTATTGTATAGTTCACTGGTGCTTTTGGCAGTTTAGATAAGCAAGTAATTTGTGTGAATTAAATGGCCATTGTTCTTCATCAGTTAAAAATCAAAATGTAAGCTGGGCATGGTGGTACATGCCTATAATCCCAACGCTTGGGAGGCTGAGGCAGGAGAATCGTTGTGAGTTCAAGACCAGCTTGGGCTACAAAGTGAGCTCAAGGCCAGCCTGAACTGCATAGCAAGAACCTGTCTCAAAAAAAAAAAAAAATCAAAATATATAGTCTGAACAACAGTGTTTTTTCCTGAACTAGTTATTTATAGGAAAAGTCTTAGGTAACACTAGGTGTGGTGGACCGTACCTGTAATCCTAGCAGTGGGGAGTCTGAGGCAGGTGGATCTTGCGATTGAGGCCCACCTTGACTACATAGCAAATTCAAAGCCAATGTGGACAACATAGTGAGGTCCTGTCCCAAAAAGAAACAAAAAAGTCATAGATAAAAAAATTAAATCATGTTTAGTTTCACTGTTTGTTTACTTGTTTGTGTATGCAATACTGGGGATTTGAATGCAGGGCCTTTGCACTGTGCTATATCCCTAGGCTTTTTATTACTTATTTTGAGACAGGATCTCCCTAAATTTTTCAGGCTGGCTTGAATTTAGAATCCTTTCTGCCTCAGAGTGCTAGGATTATGGGCATGTAGCATGCCCAGTTTAATTTAATTTAATTTTTATTTTTTCTGGTGCTGAGAATCAAACTCAACCTCGTGCTTACCAGGCAGGTGCTGTGCCACTGAGCTACATCCCCAGCCCTAATTTTACATGTGTTAAATATAAAATTGCATGAATTTAGGTGGCCTGGAAAATTCTGGTTGTTGTACTAAAAATGCTTTTTTTTAATTTAGTTCTCAGTTCAGAAACTTGAACCTTTCCTAAAGGACACTCAGGGCTTCAGTCTTGAAAGTTTTAGAGCAAAAGGTAAGTTGCTAAGAATATGAGTGAGCTTTGGCTGTGACTTATACCTTCTTTTAGGTTCATCAAAGCCTCATTATCAAGGTCAACATTTACAGGAGCTGCTGCCTCATAAAACTAGCCCCCCCTTTAAAAATGTATTTAAAACTAAAAGAACTGGGCATGGTGACACATCCCTGTAATCATAGCACTTGGGAGTATGCCTGTAATCCTAGTACATAGGTGTGTGTGTGTGTATGTATATGTATATATATGTTTATGAAGCTCAGAAGATACGAAAGTGAAAAGTAATCCTTCTGCCCAAGCCGTAGTCTGGGCAGAGGCAACTTTGCAGACACCAATCCCCAGAGACAACTACAGGTAGCAGTTTCTTGTGTATCCTTGCAAAGATACTGCTTTCCCACATACGAGTACATACTCTGTGAACTGTTTTACACCTTCACTTACACCTGCCTTTGGTGCTGGAGATCAAACCCAGGATCTCAGGTATGTCATGCAATTGTTCTACCACTGAGTTACACCCTTAGTCCAACCTTGGCTTTTTCTTCTGGATCTAATATATCTTTCAGCTTGTTCTGTGTCACACATAGGGAGCTATCTTGACATTTTGGTAGCTGTATCATATTCCATTATATAAATGAACCATGTTTGATTTAATTAGTTCTTTGCTGATGGACTTATGGGGTTTGTTTGGTTTTGGTTTTGGGTGTTTTTACTATTATAATGAATACTTTGTTTTTGAGACAGGGTCTTGCTATATAGTTCAGGCTGGCATCAAATTCATGGTAGTCCTCCCTCAGTCTTCTGAGTGTTGGGGTTACAGGCATGAACCACCAACCCCAGCTGAATATTTTTACACATCGTTTTTGGTATATATACAAGTAAAAGAATTAACTAGCTCAAATAAAATGATAAGAATTGCTAGGTTACCTTCCTAAGACAATCAGTTTATTTTCTCCTCAGCAGTGTGTGTAACTACCTATTTTCTCATAATCTCAGCAACACATTTCATTAAAGTTTGAGGAGTAGTGGCATTAGATCTTCTCTAAATTTTTTGTAGAATTCAGGAGTGAATCCATCAGGACCTGGGCTTTTCTTTGTTGGTAGTTTTTTAATTACTCCTTCAATTTCATTGTCTGATACTGGGTTCTTTAGAATTTTTTTATCTTCTTGATTCAACTTTGGTAATTCATATGTATCTAGGAATCTGTCCATTTCTTATTCACTTTCCATTTTATTAAAGTGCAGGTTCTTTGATTTCACTTTTCATCCCCAATTGCAGAGATTTGAGTCTTTCTTTTCTGTTTTTTTGATAAAGTTGGCTAAAGGTTTGTCTTAGTCTTTCAAAGAACCAACTCTGCAATTCATTGATTCTTTGTATTGTTTTAGTCTCAGTTGCATTAATCAGTTGTACTGATCTTTGTAATTTCCTCTCTCACACATGCTTTGGATTTAACTTACTCTTCTTTTGTTAGGAGCTTGAGGTAAAACATTAGGTTATTTATCTGAACTTGTTCTGTTTTTCTTTGTTGTTGTTCTTGGTACTCAGGATCTTATGCTTGCCAGGCAGGAGCTTATGCCGCTAAGCTATATTCCCAGCTTGTTCTGTTTTTCTGATGTAGGAATTTACTACTATAAATTTCCCTCATAGGACTGCATTCATTGTGTCCCATAAGGTCTGGTATGTTGTATTAGCATTATTGTTTAATTGTAGAAACTGTCTAATTTCTTTTTAAATTTTATCTATAACCCATTGGTTGTTCAGAAGAGTCTTATTAATTTTTATGTGTTTATGAAGTTTTTGTGATTTCTTTTGCCATTGATTTCCAATTTCATTGCACTCTGATAATATGCCTGGGATAATTTCAATTCCTTTGCTGTTACTTAAGCATGTTTTATGGGGCAATATGTGATCTCTTTTGGAGAAAGTACCACATGCAGCTAAGAAGAATATTCTGTTGTGGGGTTGAAGATTAGATGTTTACTAGGTCCATTTGTTCAAAGGTTTGGTTCAGCTCTGATATTTCTTTGTTGATTTTTTTTGTCTAGTTAATTTGTCTATTTGTGACTGCAGGGTATTGAGGGCTCCGATTACAATTTTATTAGTGCTTATTTGATTTTTCATATCCATTAGTGTTTGATTTTTTGTTTTTTTGTCTTTGTGAGACAGGGTCTCATTATGCAGTTCAGGCTGGTCTTGAACTCACTTTGCAGCCCAGGCTGGCCTTGAACTCACAATGATCCTCCTGCCTCAACCTCATGAGTGCTGGGGTAGTGTTTGTTTTATATAGCTGGGTGTATACTCTGGTTTCTCCTCAGATCATATAAATCTTTTACCTTTTATATAGTTGGGTGTGCTGTTATTTGGTGCATATATATTTATGATTATTATCTCCTCTTGGATTGTTCCTTTATCAAGTATGTAGTGATTTTCTTTGTCTCTTCTGATCAATCTTGACTTAAAATCCACTTTGTCTTCAAGTAGAGTAGCTGTATTTTTTCTGGGTTCCTGATACATGGAATATTGTTTTCTTGTTCTTAACTTTGTCTGTGAATTTCTTTTTGAGATAAATGTATTTTTTGTGTGCAGCATATTTGTTGGACCTTATTTCTAGATCCATTCGGCCAATGTTTCTTTTAATTGGTGAATTGAGACCATTTACATTGATGGTTATAACTGATATGTATTGGCTTATCCTTATTGTGTTATTTTATTATTGCTAGTTCTCTTTCTTTCCCTTCTGTTGTTTTGTTTTGTTTTAAGACAGGGTCTTGATACGCAGTTCAGGCTGGCCTTGAGCTTTGTATTCCAGGCTAGTCTCAAACTCACAGAGATCCTCCTGCCTTAGCCTCCCAAGTGCTGGGAGTGCTGGGATTACAGGCATGCACCACCACACCCGGCTTCCCCTCTGTTTAATTACTTGCCTTATCTGGTGGATCCATTATATTGGGATTCATGGAATTGTTGTCTCCATTGTCTTTTTCTAGAATATCTTTGCAAACATTTTGGAGTGCTTGTTTGATGGTTGAGTTTCTTCAGGCATTCTTTGTCATGGAAATACCTTATTTCTCCATCATTTTGTTTTGTTTTGTTTTTGATTTTTGAGACAGGGTCTTGCTAGGTAGTTCAGGCTGGGCTAGAGCTCACTATGTAGTCCAGGCTCCCCCTTGAACTCTCAGTGATCCTCCTGCTTCAGCTTCTTGGGTACTGGAGTTACAGGCATGTGCTGCCATGCCCATCTCATCATTAATTTTGAAAGATAATTTTGTGGCGTATGTCAGTCTGGGTTGGGGCTTTTTTCTTTTAGTGCTTGAAATATTTCACTCCAAGCTCTCCTTAAGGGTTTATGTTGACTTTTAGCAAGTTTTGTTAAACTTTCAGATTTTCTTATTATTTGATAGATGATAGAAGATATTATATAGCTTTTATGTGTGTTCTTTTTTTCTTTTGGAGAAGATAGGAATGTTTTATGTTTTCATACTTCCTTCTCTTTTCTTTTTCTTTCTTCTTTTCTCTCTCTCTCTTTTTTTTTATCTCTTGATCTTAGCCAAAAGACTGAGAAGCAATTTTTTTCTTTCTTTTTTTTTTTTTAATTAAGTGCTGGGAATTTAACCCAGGGCCTTCACACTGAGCTACATCCCCACGTCTTGCATTACTAAATTGCTCAAGCTTGGCTCAAAGTGGTGATCCTCCTGCCTCAGCCTCTAAGAGTGCTGAGATTGTAAACATGCACCACAGCTTGTACATTCATGCTTTTTAGAGTGGCTTGTACTTGCTTTTCTGTGGGTTGTCTACTCATATCCTTTGTCCATTTTATTTTATTTGGGGCAGGGTTGAGACAGGCCTCACTCTGTAGTTCAGGGTGGCCTTGAACTCACTGTGTAGCCCAGTCTGGCCTCGAACTTGCAACAATCCTCCTGCCTCAGCCTCTAGGGTGCTGGGATTACAGGTGGGTGCTACCATGTCATCCAGATCAGATATACTCAAGATTGGACATTTAAAAAGCCCAGAAAATATATGAACTCAGGCTTACTTGCCAGCTGAAATTGTTGAGCTCAGAGTTGTACCACAGTTAGAATAGATGATACAAGAATTACCTAGATAAGTAATTTTTTTTTGTTCTTTTTTTTTTTTGGCGGTACTGGGGATTGAACTCAGGACCCTGCGCCTGCTAGGCAGGCGCTTATTCCACTGAGCTATATCCCCAGCCCCCTAGATAAGTAATTAACATTTCCCCTTGGCATTTTTTTTAACCTTAGTATAATAGTGGTTTCTTCCAAGTCTTATCTGAGGCCATTTTTTTACTGAATGTCCATTTTTTACTCAATGTCCATAATTTTTATTTCCTATCACTGTTTCGCATTATACTCTTGCCTGTTCCCTGTCTTCTTCTAGTGCCTCCTCTAATTTACATCTCTTGAAAAAAAAAGAAAAAGAATTATCAGTACAGATACACTTTTTTAAGTAGTACTTTTTTACTAGTCAAGTATAAAAACATTTATAAATGGCATAAAGAAATGTTATCCATTTTATCTCTATGGGGTAAAAGATAAAATCTTTCTGGGCTAGGGAGGTAGCTGAGTGGTACAGTCCTTGACTGGCATGCACAAGGCCCTAGGTTCAATTTCCAGTGCCTTAAAAAAAGTCTGCATACTTAACACATTCCCACTGGCTTGAACTGTCAGTGGTACGTGTATGATTGTCCCATCAGGTGGCTTGTGCCACTCAACAGTGGTTCAGAGCCCCGGTGGTGAGACCTATACAATACAGCCCCATCTTTTTTTTTTTTTTTTTTTTTTTATCTTTTTGAGACAGGGTCTCACTATGCAGTTCAGGCTGGCCTTGAGCTCACTTTGTAGCCCAGGCTGGTCTCAAACTCACAACGATCCTCCTGCCTCAACCTCCTTGAGGGCTGGGATTACAGGTGTGTGCCACCACGCCCAGATATGGCCCCATCTTGAATGTGTTAAACGATCTTTTGGGGTGAATGAGAGGGGCAGAATGTAACAGGAGACCCTAAACCTGAGAACTCTTATCTTTCTTATTCTGTAACATGAACTTTCTTCTCTCTAGCATCTTTTGTTTCTGAAGAGTTGGAGCATTTTGTAGACAGCCTGGAAAAAGATGGAACTCTACAAAAATGTTTTGAGGATTCGAAAGAGTAAGAGCATTTTTTCTGTTCTAAATTATAGCTGGGGCTGAGGATTTAGCTGAGTGTCATAAGTGTCTGCTTGGCAAGTGCAAGGTCCTGAGTTTGATCCCCAGTACCACACACACAAAAAAAAATTATAGCTGAATTAAGACTTTTCATTATAATTAGATAGTTGTTCATTTATTCAACAAATATTTACCTAGCATTTTCTTATGAGTCTTTTATATGTTGGAGTGTAGCAAAAACAAGTTAAATAATATTGCTCTTGTCATATACTGTAATAGAGACCATCAAATACAGAGAAAACATGATTTCACATAGTGATAATCTAGGAAGTAAACAAATGTGATCGTGATTTGAGGGCGTAGGCAACTTCAGCAAGAGCGTTCAGAAATTGCTCATGATTTGTCCTTTGGATTCAGACCTGTGAGACCTGGATGGTAAGAAGGAACCAACCATGGCAAGGGAGGGAAATTCAAACTGAGGCCTTCGCTAACTAGATTAGATTCATTAACATAGCATCTCTTTTAATGTAGTACATTTAGGAACATGCTGCTGTATCCCACAGACGGACAGGTGGGTGGAGGCTGTGTCACAGGCCTTGGTAGAAAAGTAATGGTGGCACTACTCATTCTCTTAGCCATATACAAAGTACCAAGTGAATCTGTAATATTTTGACATTTTCAGTACTTCCTTTTTTTTGAGACAGGGTCTCACCATGTAGTCCAAACAGGCCTAAAACTTCTGGAAATCCTCCTGCCTCAGCCTCCTGAGTGCTGGAATCACAGGTGTGCACCACCATGCCTAGCACTACTTGATTCTATTCTATTAGAATTAATCACCCAGGGGCTGGGGATATAGCTCAGTGGAATAAGCGCTTGCCTAGCAAGCACAGGGTCCTGAGTTCGATCCCCAGTACCGCAAAAAAAAAAAAAAAAAAAAAATAGAATTAATCACCCAACTGAACTAAGCCGTTAGATAACAGTAGTAATCAAAGTAGGTAAAGTGGGCAAGATGAGAACATGGCCTTAAATGTGAAGTTAAGGAGTTTTGGCTTTTTGTAGGATGGGGTGGGGCTCAGGATTGAACCTAGGTTTGCTCTACCAATGAATTATTCCCCACTTCCCCCTTTTATTTATTTTATTTTTGAGACAAGGTCTCACTGATTTCTCAGGCAGGGCTCGAACTTGTGATCCTCCTGTCTTTGCCTTCCTAAGTGCTAGGTTTGAATTGGTATGACTTACCATCCCCAGCTAAATTTTGGCTTTTCATCTCTATGCTGGAGATTGAACCCAGAGTGTTTACATTGGGGTACATCCCCAGCCCATTTTATTTTTTTATTTTGAGATAGGGTCTTACTAAGTTTTAAATTGCTCAGGCTCAAACTTGTGATCCACCTGACTCTTATGTCAGAGTACTGGGCTCACAGGGGTGTGACACCATGTCTGGCCATTCATGAAGGTTTTATGCAAGGAAAAAATCAAAGATTAATTTGGCCATGATATGAATTACAACAGATGAGAGGAATAGAATGGAAACCCCTTGGAGCCAGGCGTGGTGGCTCACACCTGTAATCCCCACACTGGTACATCGACGTAGGTAGAGCTGTGAATTCAAGCCCAGCCTTGGCTACATAGTGAGCTCACGGCTAGCCTGAGCTACACAGTATGACGCTGTCTCAAAAAAATCAATAAAAATTAAAAAAAGCCAGGTGTGCTGGTACACACCCGTAATCCCAGAGCTTGGGAAGCTGATGCAGGAGGATCACTGCAAGTTTGAGGCCAGCCCGGGCTACAAACAGAGTTCAAGTTAAACCTGAACTGCATAGTGAAACCCTGTCTCAAAAGAGACCAAAAAAGGGCCGGGGATATAGTTCAGTGGCACAAGCACCTGTGTGGCAAGCACAGGCACTAAGTTTGATTCCTGATAGCAAAAAAAAGACAAAATTAAAAACCACTTAGAAGCTACTATCTACTGGAAAAGTAAGATAGAGTCCAAGAATATATATGTGTTGAAAGAAAAGTTTTACCATGTTTTATTGCCTATAAAATTTTGTAGGACATTACATTAAAAGCAAATGTTCTTGAAAGATTCATATTGATCTCATCATCATATCTGTATTCCAGAAAAGCATTAGATTCGAATCTGGAAGCATCAGTGGCTGAAATGAAGGACTATATAACAAAGTAAGTGAAAACGAGTGAACCTTTGTTGGAAAATCTAAATTCACTTTCTATCTGGGGAAAATAAACCTGGGAAAAATTAATAGTAAACATAACATTCAGTGCTAGTGAGTCAGTACTGAAAATTAGAAGCTGTATATTGAGATGTTCATAGGTTCTGTGGTCACTGATTTCTTGGGGTGGTGTCTAAGGGATAAAAATGTTAATTTGATTCTAACAAATCATGTTTTATTTGATTAAATTAGTAGCCTCTGGCTGGGCTTGGTGGCATACATCTGTAATCCCTGTACTTGGGAGGCTGAGGCAGGAGGATCAACATGAGTTTGAGGGTAGCCTGGTCTACATACTGAGTCCAAAGCCAGCCTGAGCTTCATATGAAACCCTGTCTCAATAAATAAATAGATAAATAAAATTAATAGCCTCTGGATCAGTCACAATTTCTAATCCTTTAATGACTTCTGTTTACATTTTTATAACCAGATTATGTGCCTAATGTACTGAGTTGTTCACAGTAATGTGATCTAGTTAACTGGGGCCAGGGCTGTAGTTCAGCGGCCAGTGCCTGCCTGGCAGCACGAGGTAGTGAGTTTGACTCCTGGTGCCAAAAATAAATAAGTAAAAATCAAGTTAACTGAAGCCAGGCATAGTGGGGCACGCCTGTAATCCCAGCACCTGGGAGGCTGAGGCAGGAGGAGCTCTGCGTTCTAGGCCAGCCTGGACGACACGGCAGCACTCTCGCTCTCGCTCTCTCTCTCTTTTTTTATTTTTGGTAAGACTATGTCTCAGCCGCCACCACTACCCTACCCCCCCAAAAAAAGTTAACGGAATTTTTCCTTGGATTCTGTAGATTCTCTTTAGAACAGCAGACTTGGGATCAGCTCTTGCAGTGCTACCAGAAGGAGGCGCTACCAGAAGAGACAACCAGGTTAGATCTGTGAAGTGGAAATAAAAAGCTATCTTTTTAACATTTGATTTGAGTTTATTTTGGTTCTTGTTAGCATAATTGAATGATGAATCCTTCCTTTCAGTACGGTCAACTTCCCAAGACCCTGTGTATGTTAGTACTCTGACCACAAATGGAGAATGAGTGAGAAGTAAGGGAGAGCTGGTACGGCTACTTTCAGTGTTAGAACAGAACTGCCTCTGTTCTGTGTCCTTGGCTGCTGTTGCACATCCTCAGGGAGACAGGTACATTTCTGCTTTGCACTTGCCGTTTGGGTCTCACTATGTAGTTCAAACTGGCCTTAAACTCATTATGTAGCCCAGGCTGGCCTTGAATGCATGGCAGTCCTAATGCTGGGATTACAGGCGTGTGCCTCCACCCCCGGCAGTATATGGCCTTTGAGCTGCAGAGATGAGAAGACCTCTGGCCATGGCCTTCATGGAGTCACAAATACATAGAAGAGACTGGAAGGGGAAAGTGTAAGTAAAAGGATTTTTCTCCTTTTAACCCCTGCCCCCCCCCCATACTAGGGAATAAACATGGGGGCTCATACATACTAGGCAGGTGCTCTGCCATTAATCTACATCCCCAGTCCCTTTTATTTTATTTTCAGTGAGTTTCACTAAGTTGACTAGGCTGGCCTGCAACTTATAATCCTCCTGCTTAACTTCCCAAGTACCTGGAATTATAAGTGTACCACTATAGTCAGCTAAGAGTGGATCTCAGCCTTGATCTTGGAAGCAGAGGAAAGTAGGGAAATGCTAGATTTGGTTTAGTGAGCATCTGAGCTAGTAATTTTAAGCCCTTTTCCCCCCAACAGAATCTTAGCAAGAAACCCAGTTATCAAAAAAGTAGCCAAAACTTTAATTGCAAAAGTGGCCTCACAATGCTGGGGGTGTGGCTCAGTGGTGGAAAGTGCCTGCCTAGCATGCATAAGGCCCTGAGTTCAATCCCCAGTACCACAAAGAAAAAATCCCAAAAGTGGCTTCACAGTAGAGGAGGGCATCAAGTAACCAGATCTGAAAACTTCCGCACTTGAGGGAAGAATTTACTATATTCACTTCATATTTATGAAATTGATAATGTGTAGGATGGCAGTTTCAAGCTGGGACTAGTGGCTCACTCCTGAATCCCAGCTACTCAAGAGGCTATGGCAGGAATGGAAGCTTGAAACCAACCTGCAGTTTAGCAAGATCTTGTCTCAAAATAAAATTTAAAAAGCCTGGGAGCCAGGCGTGGTGGCACACACTTGTAATCCCAGCACTTGGGAGGCTGAGGCAGGAGGATCATTGTGAGTTCAAGATCAGCCTGGGCTACAAAGTGAGCTCAAGGCCAGCTGAACTGCATAGCAAGTTCCTGTCTCAAAAAGACCAAAAAAAAAAAAAAGAAAATGCCTGCGGATGTAGCTCAGAGTAGAGTCCTTATACGCACAAAGGCCCAGATTTAGTCCCCTGTACTGTACACATATACACACACAATTATGGCAGCTTGAGGATAAAAACTTTGTGGCAAAGTTTATAGATTAAGAAAGGCATCTTAAAGTCAGCTCTCTCTGTTTATATCCTGACCTGATTACCTACTCCTGAGCTTTATGACCATCAGCAGTCACTTAAATGTGCGGAATGTAAGACTCCTTGTTTGAAAATAGGGATGATGGCAGTACCCAGCTCATTGGGTCACAATAAATTGTAGTAGTAGTTACAAAAAAGTTGTCATTTTTCATGAACTCTCCATCATACCAATTTTTTTTTAGATAATTGAAGTAGATCGGCATTTATTTTGGTAAAAATGATCATAGTGATTTGGATGGCAAGCTTTGGCCTCACTGTACCCCAAGTACAGTCTCTTGTGTGTGGACCGTGCTGTTAAGTAGAGTTAACTGGGTTGAAGCTTCCAGCATTTCCCAGAGTCTAGTGGTATATAAATATTATTAGGTAGGTACAGTATCACATGCCTGTAATCCAGCACCCTGGGAGGCTAGGAAGGAGGATTGCAGGTTGAACCCAGCCCGGGCAATTTAGCAAGACCCTGTTTCAATACAAAAAGTATTAAAATGGGCTGGGGATGTAGTTCAGTGGGAAGGACAATAGGTTCTATCCCTGGTACCACAATAAATAATACCGAGTCACTATGTCAGAGCCTCTTAGCAAGGTGAAGCTCAATAGTAGAGCACTTGCCTAGCAGGTGCAAAGCCCTAGATTCAATCCCAGCACACCAAAGGGCCTGGGAGTGGCTATACCTACAGCAGGGTAGGAGGCTATCGATCCAGCTTTAAAGGAAGTTTTCTTCAGGAGTAGTCTTTGATATCTTTTCCATAAAATGCTTATAAAATTCTTTGAAATCTCTTTTTTGTTTGGATTTTAGAGAATCAACTGAAACCAAAATTACTGAAGTCAAACTGAAACCGATATATCCTAGATCTTCCCAGAGTGAAGTTCTTGACACAAAGCCTGACTACCAGAAAATATTACAGAACCAGAACAAAGTCTTTGATTGTATGGAGTTGGTGGTATGTTGGTTCAACTTTATTTGCTTAAGCTGTCCAGGTTTGCTACCTTTTCATTTGTGCTAGTTTTCCATCTCTGATAAAATACCTGAAGTAACCATTTTATAAGAAGGAAATGTTTATAGTAGCTTACAGTTTTAGAGGTTTGCCTTGGACCTGTGCAAGGGCATTAAATACCCTCAGTCAGTTTCCTTCCACTAGGGCTTCCTCATGGCAGTACCCAACAGAACTAGACTGCATGACATGCTGCTGGTAGGAGGCCTAGAGGTCAGCCTTCTGGGGCATAGAGCTGGTAGGTGGAAAAAGTGGGGTGTGGCTCAGGACGAGCCAATAGAATGTCTGGCATGAGCATTCCAGACTGAAAGGACAGCAGGCCCAGTGTTCCACTCTGCCCTTCCCCAGCCCTTTTTTTTGTCTCTTTTGAGACAAGGTTTCACTATGCAGTTCAGACTCACCTTAAACTCTTGTTTGTAGCCCCGGCTGGCCTCAAACTTGCAGTGATCCTCCAGCATCAGCTTCCCAAGCTCTGGGATTACGGGTGTGTACCAGCACACTTGGTTTATTTTTTATTTTTATTGATTTTTTTGAGACAGCGTCATACTGTGTAGCTTAGGCTGACTGTGAACTCACTTGTAGCTAAGGCTGGTCTTGAATCCAGCCTGCCTGAAGGATTTGGGGAACTTCAGGGAAGTCCTAAAATTTAAGGCTATCTTTTGTCTGCAGATAGATGAGCTGCAAGGATCAGTGAAGCAGCTGCATGCTTTTATGGATGAAAGTACCCAGTGCCTCCAGAAGGTGTCAGTACAGCTTGGTAAGTGTCTCCTGAAAGCAGGGCTTGGGCTGTTTTCGATCGGTTAGCCTTTGAGAAAAGCGTGTGTCCCTGAGGGTACCACCTATGGGAGATGATTTGTGATTCACTCCACAATAAGGAGTATGTTGATGGGAAATTTCTAGACATAAATTCCAAAAGCACAGTTAAAGTAAGAATTAAGTCCCCATGAACTCTGTTATTTTAGCAAATCCAAGACTTTAAAAATACCCACTATGGCAGGGCATGATGGCACAAACTTATAATCCAGCACTCAGGAGGCTAAGGCAGGAGATTCTGCACAAGTTATAGGACAACGTGGAATACATAGCCAGTTCCTGCCTCCAAGGAAAAAAACAAAAACCCACTGCCTTTGCCTCTTAAATTTTCAATAATCCACAAACACTGACATAACTGCTTTGTAGCTTTTGCTGACCTCCTCCATCCCTAAATGACTTGCTCCACATGCCTTCACTTTTCTCCTTGCCTTGGACTATAGTAGCTGGCTTCCCTGTCAAGGCTGCCATCTCCTGGAGGACAGAGACTTAATTTGTCATTGCAATGCCCTTCACCACTTGGCACAGTGCCCACACATTGTTTCCAATAAATTTTATGTGAATTCAGTTAAAATTCATTTGTTTGGCTCCTTTTTTTCTGCAGAGAAAAGAAGCATGCAACAATTACATACTTCACCTGCTCGAAAACTGCTCAGACTTCAGTTACAGAACCCGCCTAACCCTTACTGCTCCGGGTCTTATCAGTGACCTTGCTCAGCTTTTCCACCACAAGATGCTCAGAGGGTAAACTGGGAAGACTTCCCCAGCGTGTGGCGACTGCATGGCAGTCTGAGCGGGGAGCTTTGTTCTTTGCTTTTAGGGTAACTGCCTGGCTGTAAAGCACTTCACCTTTTTTGAGTGATGGAATTTATGCATACATAAGAACATTGCCAAGACGCTTTTCCTAGGAACGTGCAAAATGCTTGAAATTTCCTTGTGAAATCACATTCCACACCAGTGGCCCATTCTTTTTAAATACCCTTCATGGTCAGATACCTTACCTTACAAAGGTATTTTTCAGGTTTTGAAACAACCCAAAGTCATTTAGGGCCAAGTTTAATGAAACATTTTAGGAGCCAGCCTGAGTTCTTGGTCAAATAGGAAATAGTTTGATTTTCTAGTCTGATCTTGAAGGTGATTTTAGGTAGAAGAATGTTGAGCATTGTTGGCATCATTGGGATACATATATCACTTCAAAGAAGGCCCAACTTGAAGTACTACTTGTGTGTGTCTTTTTTTTTTTTTTTTCTTGCGTGTGTCTTGATGTGTATAGTGTACTTTAGTTTTTGAATTTTGAGCTGACATCCTCAATTCTGAATTCATGGCAGAAAGGGCTAAGTACTACTTTTTTTTCTTCATCTCAATCAGGTTTATTTCAAAGCCTTGAAAAATAAAATATACTCACTAAATTTCTAAAAGCAACATGACCATACAGGTGCTATGAAAAAAGACAAAAAAGAAGTAGAATATAATAGCTCTACCACATAGGCAGGCGCCCAACATTTCAGCTATAGCCACATGGCAAGGACTAAACTCGTTGCAAGATGCCCCACAGTTGGGTGTGGTGGTCTAATCCCAGCGCTTAGGAGACTGAGGCAGACAGACTGAGGAGGATCACTGAGTGTTTGAGGCCAGCCTGATTTTAAGGCCAGTCTGTGGGCTGGGGATATAGCTCAGTGGCATAAGCACCTGCCTGGCAAGTGCAAGGTCCTGAATTTGATTCCTGGTACCAGCCCCCCCCCCAAAAAAAAAAGTTTTGGGCTGGGGATATAGCTCAGCATAAGTGCCTGCCTAGCAAGCACAAGGTCCAGAGTTCAATTCCTGGTACCAAAAAAAAAAAACTATTCAAATTCAAGGCCAGTTTGAACTACATAATGAGGCCATCTTAAAAAACACAAAAAAGACACTACACAGACAGCTGGCTTGATAGGCTAGCAATCACATAAGGGTGCCAGGAAAAAGAGGTCAATCATTTAATTGTGCTTTTTTTGTTTTGTACCAGGACTCAAACACCAGACCTTGCACTTGCCAGGCAGGCACTTGTGCTGCTGAGCTATGTCCCCGACCCTTACTAATTGTTTTAAAAAAGAAAATCTTTCATTTTCTACAAAGTGCTTGGAGAACTTGATATTTTTTGTGTGTATGTGTGTGATGCTGGGGACTGAACTCCAGGGCTTTGTGCATGCTAGTTAAGTGCTCTGTTACTGAGCTGTTATCACTAGGCCTCTAAGTGTTCTTTTTGTTGTTAATAATCTGTATTATAAAATTACATATAATTAAGATTTTCCCTGTGTTTGTGTTTTGAGTCTATACAGTTTTTTTTTTTTTTTTTTTTTTTTTGGCGGTGCTAGGAATTGAACACAGGGACCTTATGCATGCCAACAGTACACTGTACTACTAAGCTATATACCCTTAGCACAAAATTTAAAGGCAGGTAGAGTTTAGAAAATAAAGTTCTATGCTGAAATAAACAGTAATGTAAAGATAAGTCTCACCACCTATAACCAATAAAATACTAATTTTTTTGTTAATGTTTTCTATAGTCTCAGACTACTAATGGGACAAAACCCATTTCATTTAATTTCCTGTTTGCCCTGAGAATATTTGCCGGCTGCATTTATCCCCAGATAACTCATGAGTTATAGTCCTAAGGTTTGCTACAAACTGTCTTGCTGTTACTATTTTCACATTACTCTAGTATAACATTAGTTTTGGAAGCAAAAGACTATTTGCTTTATTTATAGCATTCTGTTACGATGGTATTTATATTATAGGTAGCTAAGTTAGGTAGAAATACAGTCAGACAGGGCTGAGCCTTCAAGAGTCAATACAAAAGGTAAAAACAAATAACACCTATAATGCCAACACTCGGGAGGCTGAGGCAGGAAGATCATTGCAAGTTCAAGATCAGCCTGGGCTACAATGTGAGCTCAAGGTCAGCCTCAGCTACATAGTAAGACCCTGTCTGAAAAAGATAAAAACCCACACATTATAACGGTGGCTAGAAGTACATCTGTTGGAGGCCAAGCCTCAATATAAAGATGGAATGACCAGGCCTACGTGCCTCCCTAAGGGATAAGATAACTGGTAATGTCTGGTCCAGTAAAATCTAGATATTAGTCCCTTCAATGGGTGGCCAAGACCCTCAGACACATCCCTTCCTGGAAAGTTCTTTTTTTTTTTTTGGTCTTTTTGAGGCAGAGTCTTGCTATGCAGTTCAGGCTTGCCTTGAGCTTATTTTGTATCCCAGGCTAGTCTCGAACTTACAACAATCCTCCTACCTCAGCCTCCTGAGTGCTGGGATTACAGGTGTGTGCCACCAAGCCTGACTAAATTCTCTGTTCTTTCCATGTACACTTGCTATGTGGTTCTCCATTGGATCAGTATTACCTAAGTGGCTGCACTTACTGGTTGGTCATAGTTGTGTCTCACATTGTACCCACCTTGTAATTTCGCTCTATGAAACTTCCTCTGTGAAGTCAGCTTATTGGCAGACCACTTGAGACTCCTGTCTCGCTCAGGAGCTATCTCTCAGTAAATATTTCCTACTATGTTGTTCCTTAGAATTCATTCTTTGAAAAAAAAATTCATTTTTTGGTTTTGGGGAGCATGAACTTGGTGTATCTGACATCTAGCAGGTTGGGAGTTATTTCCCTGGTAACATTTGGAGGTCTGATATCATTCCTATGTCATTTATATTCACAAAGTAGAGTAATTCTCAATCACTGAAAATGTCAAATCCTAGAAGACTTTGCATTTCTCAAAGAGCATGTTTATGCAAAGGTAAATGAACCCTGGCGGTGTGCTGCACTTTTTCTAAATGGGAAATGGGTTAAACAACCAGTCAAAATCTTAACGTATTTAACCTTGGCCTAAGCACCTGTTGGTGAGAGGCAGTACCTCCTTACACTGCACTTTATCCATTCAGACCTTACTGTGTCCCTGCTGCCCACCAGGCACAGTTCTGGGAGCTGTGGGGAGAGCAGGGAGCACAGATGCTTACAGTCTGCTGAGACATGGGGAACATAGTGATACAGCTGACTTGGGTAGGATGACGAAGTGGAACAAATATTTCAGGCAAAAACAGCATTTTCAAAGGCTCTTGAGGAGAGTGAAGCATTGTGGAGCACTGAAAAAAGACGAAGGAAGCAGAAATGCTAAGCACCTGAGACTTGGAAACTGAAAGCGATTAGAAGGCTTAAGACAGTAAGCCAGGCATGGTGGCGCATGCCTGTAATGCTAGCACATAGGAGGGTGAGCCAGGAAGAGTTCTCTTTTGATTTTGGTTTTTTGAGACTGTCTCACTATGCAGTTCAGGCTGAACTTGAATGTGCCATGTAGCTGAGGTTGGCCTCCAGCTCACGGCAATCCTGCCTCAGCCTCCTGAGTGCTGGCATTTCAGATACGGCTAGACAGGATTGTTGAGTCTCAGGGCAGCCTGGGCTACATAGTGAGACCCTGTCTTTTGTGTGTGTGTGTGTGGTGCTGTGGACCAAATGCTAGGCCTGGCGCACATTAGACAGGCTGTGTTCTACCACTGAGCTGTAGCCCCAGCCACAGGGCTTTCTTTTGAAAAGGTCACTATAGCTGCTGTGTAGATAATAGAAGCAAGGAAGGTACATCTGTGGGAGACCAGTTAGGCTTCTGCAGTAGTAGAGGTGTGACTATTAGGTGCTTGGTGTTGACAGTGGATGAGGGAGTGAGTACCTGTGCTGCTCACCGTATCCAGAATATAGGCAGAAAGGGCTGGGGATATAGCTCAGTGGAATAAGCGCCTGCCTAGCAAGCGCAGGGTCCTGAGTTCGATCCCCAGTACCGCCAAAAAAAAAAAAAACAACAACAACAGAATATAGGCAGATGACCTATGTGTTAAAAATCCAACTCTCCTACTTCCCAGTTGTAACGGAGAAAGTTATTTAACCTTTCTATCTGTACAGTAGAATGATAAAATTTATAATACAGATACTGTAAGGATTCGATTAAATAATACAAGTTTAGAACAGTGGTACCAATTTGTTGCTGAGGATAAAAGTTTGAACAGCTGATGAAATGAGAAAAGTTACTAGTTTAATTTGGGATACCAAATGGAGAATTCACCTAGACTGTCCGATGTATAGGTGGAGAACTAGGTAGAAAAAAATCAAACTAGAGATAAAAACTCTTAAGTCTGACTATTGAAGGCTAGATTGGGTGATACTGTCCAAGTAGAACAAGAACGGGAATTTCAGTCTCAAGGAAAGCCAGTGTTAGGGACTAGGGATATAGCTCAGTGTCAGAATGCTTACTTAGCATGTGTGCGCCCTGTGTTTGATCCCTGGGATGGCAAAAAATAAAAGTAAATAAAACCTAACATTTAAAAACTAAATGAAGCCCAGACTGGTACATGGCGTGTGATCCCAGCACCTGGGAGCTTGTCACAGCAAGGTGTCCCCTGGAAATCTTATGCACTTGTAAGTGGGGCTTTTGCAAGGTGACTGGATGATGGGTGTATAATATGGGCCTAGTGTATTAATGAGTTTATAGCTGGATACAAAGTGAAACCTTGAGGTGAATGAGGGACCTGGGATGTGTATATCCTCCCCTCTTGATGGCTCCTGCTTCCTGCCTGCCATGCCATAAGGTCTTTCTCCCTTGCTATGTCCCTCTGCCATGCCACACTGCCTTGGTGCCAGTAGACACTATGGATTAAAACCTGTACAAACTGTAAGCCAAAATAAACTCTCCTGTGGATGGTGGGTATTTTGTCCCAGCAACTAAGAGGCTGAGGCAGGAGGATCTTGAGTACAAGATCAGCCTGGACTATGTAACAAGCCCTCTCTCAAAATACTACATTGTGTTGCAATTTTTGTTTATGAGTATTCACACCTGATGGGAAGTATGTTTGGTGTTTTCAGCTGAACAGGATAGAACATAGAAAAATAATATTTATTGAGCCCTAAGTATTGTTTGGTCTTTATCAGAACTTTATGACATAGCCGAGCCTGGTAGTGCACACCTGTAATATTAGCACTTGGGAGGCTGAAGCAGGAGGATCGCCATTGGTTTGAGGCATCTATTGTCATACCACTCTTAAAGCGCCCGACCTCAACTACATGTCTCAAACCAAACACCTTTATGAGATAGCTTCTATTTTGTAAATATAGATGAGCAGTTCAGGGACAAGGAAGTTTAATCATTAACCCCGAGTATCGCATAGATACAGAGGGTAAGCTAGAACCAATATGGCACTGAGTAAATGTTAATAAATATAAATTATAATTAAGGGCTGTGCTTCATGTTAGTTTTTCATCTACGCAGATTTGGTTCAGGAATGATGCCTGAAGAATAACATTATTGCTGCCTTCTGAGATGATGGTTGCATTTGTTTATTCCATTTGACCTAATTTAGTGAAGAGAATAACCTCTATAAGCTCTTCAGGGGAAGAGACTGTGTCCTGTATATTTTAGTGTTGAACTGTTGGGTTATGAAGCTTGATGTATCCAATGATGAGCAGAGGAATCCACTTCTGCGCTCAAAAAAGCAAATGCTGTTGCTGGTAGTTGTGGAACCACGGGAGGGGAAGGCGATACCGTACAAAGGAGGACTGACAGGATCTTTGAGACCAGCCTTGGCATCATAACGACATTCGGTCTCAAAAAAAGAGAAAAAGGACAAGGAATGAGGCACCTTGCATCTCCTAAACTTACTGTGTTCATCAACATGTAAGCCTTCAAACCAAGCACCGTGCCAAGGGCCATCTGACCTGGTGTAAAGCTTCAGACATTAACTGGATGCCGGACCCTGGAAAGGAATTTCTTGGGGGATTCCTAGTAGGCGATTCACGGAGCAAAGAGAGGCTGTACTCAATGCCCTTCCCTCCAGGCAACCCTGAATCAGTTTCTCCGAGGACTCAGCATACCAAAGAAAACTACACTCAACATGGCGCCACCGGCCCCGCCCGCTCGGCCGCCATCTCGGTAGTTCCCGAGCCGGGCAGGCGCAGTGCGCATGCGCAGCCCCGAGAGTCCTCAGCGCGCCTGCTCGGCCGCAGAAGCTCCCCTGCCCCTCTGGCGGCTGCTGCTGCTGTTACTGCTGCTGCACTGACTGCTGTCGCCCGCGCTTCAGGTGAGTGAGCGCTTCAGCTCCCGGGTGCACGGCGTCGCGTGCGGGGGCGTCGCTCCTCCCTGCGCTTCCTTGTGGTCTGCGCTCGGCGGGTGTCGAGGTCACACTGATCGCCTTCTCTGGGCCCCCGACGCCCTCCGCCCCGCCAGATCGTCTGGGGTCATCTCTGCTCCAGCTGGCCGGCTGCAGCGCGCGGGAGCGAAGGGATCGAGCCTCCCTTCGGTGGCCGAGGCGGTGGGTCCTAGGGATCCCCTGCACGCATCGCGCCTTTTCCTCCTCCCGCCGCTCTGCAGGTGGCGGAGCTGCGCGGTCCTCGGGCTGGGCATCCATCTGCACCTGCGGTGTCGGAGCCCAGGGGCTCGGAAGAGGGGCCTGCGCTCTCTTTGCACCCGTGCGGCCCTGAAGCAGCGGTGCGCACTTTCTTGAGAGCTCCACGACCACCCTGCGGGGAGTCTCTTAGCCCCGCTTTATAGCTGAGGAAACTGAGGCGTGGAGAGGTGAAGTGTCTTGTCCAAGGTCACGGGGCTGACAAGTAGCACGACTGTCTGTCGAACTCCGGGGCTTGGGCTTTCCAGGCCAGTGCAGTTGGAATTTGCTTTTGTGCCATGATAAATTTTTGGAAATGCACTTGTCTTAAATAGCCCAGAAGTGGACTGTAACAAGAACAGCTTCTCGGAGTACAACTGAGATGTTAACCGTGACAGTAGTAATGATCTTAATAAGAGCTGATGTTCCTCCAGCGCTGTTGTGTCAGCAGTCTGGCTAAGCATTTTATTAAGATCATCCCTCTTGATACTTGAATGTTTACCAACCCAGACCGTTCCCTTTCCTTTGCACGAAGCCTTTTCCCGCAGACCTGTCCTCTTTCCGTAGATGGATGAGGAGCTTCCTGGGTTGGGAGGCAGCGAGCTCTACCATGGTGGCTTATTGGCAGAATAGGGTACACCTTACCCGTCCGCATCCAGATTTCCCCCCCGTGCCAGCCTCTCGGCGTATAATTAGACTTCCTCTCCTATCTGCCGGGGGTGTGAGACTGGAGTAGTTGGGCTGGCCGGACTTGGAGGTGACAGAGCAGATTTGGCGAGGACTCACCTCATTTTGGGACTTTTTGGCTCTGTTCCAACGTTGGATAAAAGGAGAAGGCATTGACACAGTGGTGCTGAATCTTAAGTCTTCCTTGATTTGAAGTCCTTAATGAGAAACTATAAAAATATATAAATGTTTTGCCCGCAACTTAACTAGTTCAAACTGCCTTTTTCTCCCTTGGCTTATTTTACTCTACACTTCAGAGGTTCCCCTTCCTTGTGACACTTTCCCTGCTGGGTTTTCACAATTACAGGTACACACGTACAACAGGGTAGAGGCCTCCTTCTACCCGCTAAGACTCTTGGCCCCTTTAGGTCAGGGGCTGTCTTTGCAGCCCCATCTTGTTGGCTCGTGCTGGACCCTTGCTTAGTGAATTTCCACTCCTTTTCATTACCGATGGCGTGTTCTCTGGGTGCCTTTGTGTTCTCCCTCTTGCCCTTCAGTTTCTCTCTGCTGTCCCTTTGTTGTATAACTTTCGATCCTCACCTGCCACAGAAAGGCTGCGGTCCACTCTGTTGTTTCTGAAAATTTGTAGAGAAGAGTCTTGCCTCAAGGAGCCTGTCTAATTCCCAGCAATGGAGGTCGCCTAAGTCTACAGGGGTGTTTTTATTCGTGTATCCCTGGAGGGTGGCCTGAGGCTCACGGCCTTTTAGTCTCCGAAAATGCACGTGGGATTCAGGTTTACATCTTTTTGCCTTCTGCGGCTGACTGTCCGTGATGAAGGCTGCATGTAAGTCTGGGTGCAGCTGGGCAAGACTTACCCTGTTCTGCCCCGGTGATGTCCAAGAAGTCAGTTTTTACTGTCTACGGTACATGGCATTTTAAAGAAATGTAGTTTATTAGTGCATGTGTGTAGTGCCTAATGTTTGCACTCCTCGCAGGTAGCTGGCACACGTACGTAACACACCTCAGTTCCTTTTTTCACCCCATTTCCTTCCCTCCATCTCCCCCCACCGTTCCCTTGATCGCCTTACTTGTTTTGGGGTACATGTTTGCAGCCTATAATGTTCACATTACGTGCGTGGGGTTGGTACATGTACCTCACACATCCCAGTTCCTTTTTTAAAATCCCTGTCCCTCCCGCTTCTCTTCATCTCTCCATCCCTTTCCCCTTGGAGAATGCGGTCTCCCTGCTTCCTGTTATTCCTGTTAGGACTTTGTAATGGGTTTGACAGAGTAAAAGTCAGAATTAATCAAAAAGATGAGGGGAGCATTTTGAAGCCAGGTTGATACAACTGAGACAAGAAAACCATGCCTGCCATGTTTAGGGGCAGTTAAAAAAACGGCTTGGCTATATATTAGAGCAGGGTTTTTCAATTTTGAGAGTATATCAGTTACCTGGATGGCTTATTAGCCCCTGTGTTGCTGGGCCCCAGCTCCAGAGTTTCTGACCAGGAGGCCTAGAGCAGGCCCTGAGAATGTGCAGTTCTCACAAGTTACCAGATGGTGCTGATGCCATGTGTCCAAGGACTACACTTTGGGGCCCACTGGATTGGAAGATTGAAAGGCTAGATAGGAACTGCCAGATTATTCCAAAATTATGTGTGCGTTATAGTGTCGTGAAAGAGTTTTGGAAAATACCCGCCAAACAATGATAGTAGTCACTTCTGAAAATGGGACTTGGGGTGTTGGGGACTTCACTTGTGGTGGTTGTTTGAGTGTTTCGTGAGACAGAGTCTCGCTCTGCAGTATAGGCTGGCCTCAAGTTCACTCTGCAGGGGTTAGCACATTACGGCTCCTCTGCAAGCCTTCAATTCTTCACCTGTAAGATGAGGAAATTACAGTACCTAGTTTATGAGTGTGTTGCGAAATAAAATGAAAGAAGGAATGTATACACTGCCTATCACCGTACCTGGCCTGGTGTGAGTACTCACTAAATTTGGATAGTGAGAGTATTAAGTACTTTAGGGCTTTGGTTTGGCTGACCTCTGACTGGTGGAGCTCCTTCTGCCCCAGGCTCTTAAGCATTGGGTTTATGTGTTTGCACCCCTACACCTGGCCTGGGGAATCCACTTTTTACTTTATCCCTTTCTGTATTATTTTTTGCACTATACACATATTGCTTTTGTTATTTTAGAAAAGAAAAAATAAGATACTTGCTAAAAAATCTTTTTGAAGATACATACTAAAATATTTATAGATTTATTTGTTTTTTTTTTTTGTTTTGTTTTTGTTTTTTTTTTGTTTTTTTTTTGCGGTACTGGGGATCGAACTCAGGACCCTGCGCTTGCTAGGCAAGCTCTTATTCCACTGAGCTATATCCCCAGCCCATATTTATAGATTTAAAAGAATTTGTTAATCTAGTCATACAACAAACATTGTATCTGTTATAGGCCACACACTGCTTGCTTCTAGATGTACAGAGTCTTTGCTAAAGCTTGCAGTCCGCTGATCAGATTAATAGATGACAGCTCTCCTTAGTGTCCTGGGTGCTTCCCAAGAGCAAGGTCTAGCTTGGCCGGTAATAGGCACTTGGTAAATGATGAATGAATGAGTACGTCAGGCGAGAAGGGAGGACGGCGGGAAGGAGAAGGCCAAATGGGAGAAGGTGGTGACGGAGCGTGGGGGCTGGCAGGCTTGGCTGGACAGGAAGAGGGGAGAGGGTACATTTGGAAGGCCTCTGCAGTCTGAGCATTGGTAATACTTTGGGTTTAATGCAGAATAAGACGTCATGTCATCTGTTCCCTTTTAAGAGATGCCTGAAAAGGCACGCCTAGATTGAGTGTTAAGTATTTGCCAGGTTTAGCATTTCTTTTATTAAATGAAAAGATTTTTTTCTCTCTTTCATCACAGGGCTAATTCTGTTGCATTTGTAATACTTACCTGTAATTGTGGTTCTTATTTAGTCATGTGAAATGAATTCATAACAGGAGCGCATGGTGATGTACCCTGGGATGCTGGGGCGTCTGTGTCACAAGTTCCAGTCCAGCCTAGGGAACTTAGCGAAACCCTGTCTCAAAAACTGACTGGCACCAGGTGGGAAAAGCTGTCAACAGAGGTCTGTCCAGACTCCAGACGCAGCCTGCTCAGGTTTATACCCTGCTCTGCGACTCACTGGCTATGTAGCTTTCGGCAAATTACAAAACCTCTGCAAGCCTCAGATTCTTTACCTGTAAAATGGGGGAAATTACAGTACCTAGTTATAACTGTGCTGGGAAATAACATAAATAAGGAGTGGTAAACTGCTTATGATCATATCTGGCATGGTGTGAACATTCAGTAAATTGGGCTAGTAAGAGTATTGAGCACTGTTCTTTGGGGCTTTTTTTTTGGTTTGTTTTTATCTTCTTGAGACAGGGTCTCTCTGTGCAGTCCAGGCTGGCCTTGAGCTCACTTTGTAGCCCAGGCTGGTCTGGAACTTGCAGTGATCCTCCTGCCTCAGCCTACTGAGTGCTGGGATTACAGGCGTGTGTCATCACGCCCAGCTCTCTTTAGGGCTTTTGTTTGGCCTTCACTTCATTCAGACTATCTTAAAGAATATTCTGTTTTAAGGGATTCTACTGTTGGGAAACTAGAATTCGTCCAAGAGCTCCTATCAGGACTTTGGCAGCAGTAGCTTTCCCAGTGTGCTAAGCTGTGTCCTTCAAGGCTGGAAGGCAGAGAAGACTGTGCTTCTGCTGCTGGTGACTTCAGCATTGGTTGGTTATCTGAGAGGAACAGGAAGACCCTAGCATGGTATTTTCTTAGTTATCTGTTCCAAGACTTTGGACTGAATGAAATGAACGTATAGGGCAGATTCAGATTCCCAACTTTCCGGTGTCTGCAAACCTCCTGTTTATTACCTGCTGCCAGAACCCAGGGGTGACACCGCGGGGGGGCTTGCCTTCGTGTATGGGGGCAGGGGCCTTATCCATGGCGGTGGAGGATGAACAGAAGACTTTCCTTTAGCGTGAGGATCTCTGAGCATGCCTCAGCAGCTGCCCTTAGCGAGTCCTGCCCTTTGCTTAGCTAGGTAGGGGGTAGCATCTTTGAGGGAATAGCCCCTGTTCTGGTAAAGAGGTACCCAGATTTTCCTTCAGGCAATGAAAAAGCTGAATGAGCTATAGTTTTTAGAAACTCATTGTTTCTTCCATGGAGCTGGGTGGTTTTGTTTATCAGGCTTCCTGGGGAGTCTCCTGAGATCCTTTGTTTTCCTAAGGGGCCCCTGGAAACAGCAATGAAACCAACATCCATTACCCTAGACACTTGAGGGATAGCTTAAGTCAGTAATTTCATGATTAGATTAATTGAGGCATTAACCCTGACAGCATTTAGGAGCCAAGTCATGAGACCACCGTGCTTCTTAGAGGCAGAAGTGTGGATCCAGCCCGGTGCTCTAGGGTGGCTTTCAGGGTCTCTGTGCCTCTCCCAGTCCACTGTGTGAATTTAGGCAATGCCTTAAATATGGGGGGCCTTTTTCCTTATGGTGCATGAGGACATTTCTTGAGACTAGTGGTTCTTAGCTCAAGCTGCATTTAAGAATTACCTGTGAGGCTTTAAAATATGCATGCCCATGATCTCAGCATTCAGGAGATGAGGCAGGAGGATTGAGAGTTCAAGTCCACCCTGGGCTACAAGATAAAACTCAGGCTCAAAAAACAAAAAAAGTTTCCCAACAGTCAGGAAGCTGAGGCAGGAGGATCACGGTGCATTCAAGGGCAGCCTGGCCTACAAAGTGAGTAGCAGGCCAGCCTGAACTGCATAGTGAAACCCTGTCTCAAAACAAGACAAAAACAGACAAACAAACAAAACTAATACGTGGGCCCTACCCAAACCCAGTTACATTGGAACTATAGGGTTGGGACCAAGCACTGATGGTCCTCAAAACTCCCTAGTTCTAAGTATAGCAAAAATAACTTCTAGACCAGATGACCAGGTGTTCCATAACTGAAGTTATGCTTCTGTGTTGTTCTCAGAAACTGTCACTGTTACCTGCACAGAAAGTTCTGTTCAGCTGCCTCATGTGCTGACCCGGCTTGTGCAGCTTGTTTTCTCTCTCAGCTGCACTGCGTGCTTCTCTGTCTTTCTCGGCCCGCAGGTCTTCACTGGGAATGTCCTTTTTTCCCTTTCAGGTACCCAAAACCAGACCTTCTCATCCCCTTTGACCGTCCTAGCCTGTGGCGCTGGCTGAGCATCATTTAGCTCTGGGAATATGTTCTAAACACAGACACTTGATGGAGGGTTCTTCTGCCATCTCTTGTGGAAACCAGGGAGGCTGCTAACATTTTATCCTGCAGAGGGTCACAGCTCCCACAACAAAGAAGGATCTGGCTTAGCGCTGAGGTTAAGAAGCTTCCTTTGAGCTAGTCCCGCTCCTGTGCTTAGGTGTATACAGCTGTGAGTTGTGCTAATTATAGGTTTTGTCCACCTTGTTCAGGTGAACTACTGAATGAAGAGGAACTCTAGCCCAAACTGCGCTTTTTTTTTTTCCCCTATGTGTATGTGTATGTGTGTGTGTCTTTTGAGACAAGGTTTTGCTATGCAGTTCAGGCTGGCCTTGAACTCACTTTGTAGCCCAGGCTGGCTTTGAACTTGCAGCAATCCTCCTGCTTCAGCTTTCCAAGTGCTGGGATTATAGGCGTGCGCCACCACACCTGCTTTCTTGTTATTCGCTGTATACAGGATTTAATTTTAAAGCCCAATGATAACCATTTAGTATAACTTAGAACCAGAGATAAAGAGGTCCGCGTCACAGGGTGAGCATGGCATGACAGTATGCTGAGTTTCTCTTTCCGCACTCGGCTGTCTCAAACTATGGTGACCCGGGAGGCAGTGTGCTATGGGGCATGGAGCGAGTGTTTGGGATCTGAAGACTGGATTTCCTTCCCAAGTCAGCTAGTGACCGCCATTTATTGGCGATAGTGTTCTGCCCAAAGCATTTCACTTCTTAAGCCATAGTTTGTTTTTTTGTTTTTGTTTTTTAATCTCTGTCATAGTGATGATGTCACTGACCCAGGATTTTTTCATGGCACCATTGTGGTAATTCATTGAAATGTTAGCTGGGAAGGTGTTTTGCAAAGTGCTGTAATGATGGCTTTTTTATCCAGCGTGCATCGGTAGAGAGGGAAGGTGTGCGTGTGCTCGCTGTAAGAGCTCTGCTGACTGCTTTCCTGGCCAGTCTCCTGGCTGCTTCCTGCAGCTTGGAGCCATAATGGCTGTAGCACTAACTCCAGCTGACTCTTTCCAGCTTAGTCTCCCCTGGTGTGCCTGCCTCCTGTGTTCGCTGCCTTCGTTCTGTTTTGGTAGTCTGTCTGCAATCTTGCCAAAACCGAAAGTGATTGGCTCTGCCCCTAGAATGCAAACTAGTGGCCTGGTGTCAGCACATCCTGGCAAAGCCAAAGGTAACAAATTACCTTGGTCGTGGGAGAAAACTGCAAAATAAGATGGCTTGTAGTTTGGAAAGCCAATACTTTCTTATTGTTCTTTCTTTCTTTTTTTCTTTCCTAACAAAGCAAGGTTTTTAAGCACAGGCAATCTCTTTGAGCTTGCTGACTAAATGGAACAGTGCAGGGTGAGATAAAAGCTTAAGACTCTCGCGTCCATGGGTCAGAGCTAGTGAACCCTTCTGATAATTTGTGGAGGAACTTTTAGGAAGTTCTTGGACCACCCCAGGCTGATAACTGGGTGTCTTCTTAGGAGTGCATGGAGGGATGTAAGTTGGCAAGAAGGAGTATATTTACAGATAGAGAAACTGAGGCCCAGACAAATAGAATGTATGAGAAAATGTTCAACATCACTGGTCATTGGAGAGATACAAATTAAAACAACACTGAGCTAGGCATGGTGGCGCACTCCTACCACTCTGGAGGCTGAGGCAGGAGGGTCATTGCAAGTTCCAGACCAGCCTGGGCTACAAAGTGAGCTCAAGGCCAGCCTGAACTGCATAGTGAGACCCTGTCTCAAAAAGACAAAAAAACCAAAACAAGACAAACACTGAGCTGGGTGTGGTGGTGTGGTGGCAGGCATGGTGGCACACACACCCGTAATTCCAGTATTTGGGAGGCTGAGGATCAATAGGAAGCCTGGGCTACATAGTGCGTTCAAGGCCAGCATGAATTACATAGCAAGACCCTGTCTCCAAAACAAACAAACAAATACACAAATACAACAACAACACTGAGATTCCATCTCCAGAAAGAGTGGCTGTTATGAAGAAGTCAACCATTAACAAATACTTGCAGGGTGGGAAAAAAGAACCCCTTTCCACTGTTGGTGGGAGAGAAACTGAGGCCCAGAAAGGGAGAGTGCTTTGCTCAACATCACTGGGTCTGGAGCCCACTCCTGATGTGCTTTATGGAACAGTTGTTTCCAGACTGGAACAATCTATGCATCTCTATACATCCACTTTCTTTTTTCTTTTTTTTTTTGTCTTTTTGAGGCACAGTCTCTATGCAGTTCAGGCTGGTCTTGAGCTCACTTTTAACACAGGCTGGTCTCCAACTCCCAACAATCCTCCTGACTCAGCCACCATGCCCAGCTCAATTTTCTCTAAGGCTTATATTCTGTATCATTAGGCTTTATTATTTATTTTTGAGGTTATGAGGATTGAACCCAGGGCTTCAGGCATGCTAGGCAGGCGCTCTACCAATGAATTACGTTCCCAGCCCTATCATTAGATTTTAACTGTTTTCCAGAGACTTGGAAGTCTTGTTGACATTTCAGCAGAGACCCTATGCATTTTTCTGCTTTATATTTCAGAGGCTTTGTGCAAAACATAAAAGTCACTGGTCTTGATGGCCTTTAAAGGCCCTCCCAGTGCTGACCGTCTGTGTGTTAAAGAAAACTTGTCAAGCTGGACATAGTGATTCATGCCTGTTATCTCAGCTTTCAGGAGGCTGAGATGGGGGATTGCTGTGAGTTTGAGGCCAGCCTGGACTACATGATGAATGCAAGGGCAGCCTGAATTGCATAGCAAGATCCTGGCTCAAAAACAGAAACACTAATGTCTTGGCCACACGTGGTAGTACATACCTGTAATTCCAGCGCTTGGGAGGTTGAGGCAGGAGGAGTGCCTCAAATTAAAGACCAGCCTGGACTATACAGCGAGACATTGTCTCAAAAACAAAAAGTGATATCCCTCCTGGCCTCCCAGTAACATGTTTTGTTTGCACTGTAATTCAGAAATGTCAGTTTCTGTGTTTCTAAAAGCTGATCTAGGGGTTGGGGATATAGCTTAGTGGCATAAGCACCTGCCTGGCAAGTGCAAGGTCCTAAGTTCGATTCCCAGTATCCTTTCCCTCCCCAAAGCTGATCTACATAGTTACCAGCTTTTCAGCCCAGGGAACTCTACCTCATTTTCTCTGGGTTCCCTTTCACTATCAGAAGTTAATGACCCTTTCTTTGTCTTCCTTCTCTTCTTTCTCTTTTTAGCATTTGATCTTTTTCCCTCCCTTTCTGTATAAATCTCCTAATCAATTTATAAATAAATTGATGTTTTTCGTCAATTTCTCTGTTCTTCTTTCTTGGCTGTCCCATTTCCATATGTTGTAGCATCTTTTTGTGTGTGGTGCTAGAAATCAGACCCAGGTCTTCACACATGCTAGACAAGTACTCTACTGAAGCTAGAGCCCCTAGCTCCTCTCCTTTTCTTTGCATTTTGCAATTGCAGTAGCCTGACAGAGCCTTGCTACCTTTCAGGTAAGTTTCTGCAAACTGTTCTT